>VXBC01005099.1:5742-145241 GCA_013399945.1 Ploceus nigricollis | reverse complement strand
AAGTAGTAAACTAAAATTATCTTAACTAAACAGATGGGAATTTGCCTAAACTGGGGTTTTCATTACCATTTGTCACAGTCCTGTTTGCCAGGTGAGGTACCACATTCCCTCAGCCAGGGTAGGACAGAGGTGATTTGGTCCATCTATGTGTCCTATCATGAGGAGCTAAGTGGGATGGGCAGACAGGTGCCAAGGAGTCACTCCTTGCTTCAGGGCCACCCAGGCTCTGTTGGTGGAGCTGTCACCATGCCAGGGTGCTCTGGTCCTGGGGCTGTCCCCACCCTGCCTGGCACGGGGCCTGAGCAGGTGGCTGGTACCAGAGGGTCAGGTCGTGTACGGAGGGAACAGGGGAGGCAAGTCAGACATGAAAGAGTAGCTGGCTCGTGTCCCTCCCTGCCTTGGCCTGTCCTGTCCCCCCAGCACACAGAAGAGCTGAAGATTTGCCTGAGCAGTTCCCAGGCTCCCTTGGCTCAGCTACTTCACTGGGCAGGGCACTGGGATGGACATCTTGTACCTGAGTGAGGACACCCTCTCAATGTGTAAAGCACCAATTTGTGAAGCACAAAATAGAGCTTGTTTCTTCAAAGTCCGAAGGAACAATTTTGCCTGCTTCCAGGAAATAAATCCCAAAACCTCCGAATGCATAAACTGTTTCCTTTGCAGCAGGATTTGAGAAACCTTGTATTTGGAGGAGGCGTGATGCCTCTGCAGCCCCTGGTCCAGCACTTCAGGAATGCAGTATAAGCTGGTGCAGGATGGACTCCTCAAATCCCAAATTCCCAAGATAAGTAGATATATTGGAAAGTGAGCCTGACTGCTGACACATTTTCCCATTGCTCATCTCTGAGTAGCTGTCTGGCCTGGTTCAATTTAACAGTCAGAGTCAGTCATGGCTTTGGCTGAGATTCTGATGGAAGTGCAGAGAGCCATGTCTGGATCCTGGCATTTTTCACTGAGTGCTCAGCAGTGCCCACGGAACACAAATCCTCTGTGTCACCCCTCAGCTCACACCCAGCTGGTCCCAATGCTGTCCCTTGGGCAGTGCCAGCACCCTGCCTGGGCCAGCAAGTCCAAGGCCACCAAGCTGCAAAGTGTTCTGTTGGTTGTTACAGAGGGAATTGCAAGGTTCTTCTAGGAGTGATGGCTGCTGGGTCTAGGAAGGGGATTTTTCATAGGTTGCCCTGAGACTGCTTGACTGAGAGAGGATTTTTAGAATTGCCTTAGAGGCAGAGGAATGGAGACATTAAATAACTTGTCTGGGTCCCATGGGAAGGCTGTGCCACCAGCCACCTACTTCTCTCACCCTCCACTTTAGAGGATCATGTCCTCATTTTCTGAGGCTCTGTCTCAAAGGATTTCAATTTCCTTGTAGTTTTCTTGGGATATTTTTGTGCTTTCCAGTTGTTTTCTTTAAATTATGTTGCTGTTGTTGGGCTGTATGGGATATCCTATGAAGTCCTTTGCCCTTTCCCAGGTGGCTTCCACTGTTTCTCCATGTTTTAATTTATGATGGGGTTCTTTTTCATCTCTCCTGCATGGTTTCCAGACCTCCCTCTGTTAGCTTCGTTGCTTTGATAAAAGTAAAATGTTCAGAGGTTTGAGAGCTTGTGTTCTCTTGTTGTGCTCTGTATGCCAAGAAAATGAGATGAGGCCATTTGGATTGGGATGTCAGCATTTTGGATTCCACAGGACGGTGTTCTTGTCCATTCTTGTCCAGAAACTTGCAGTATTTTTCTTCCTTCCCATAACTGAAGGATTTTGTTTCCTTGCTTTTGCTTTTCATCCAGTATGATCTGAATCATCCAGGCTTAAACCTGTGATGTTGGTTCTCTTGGGCAGCTCTACCAAACCCTGCTAAGATTTTTTTCTACAAATGATTGGAAGACTTGAGTTTAGAGAAACAATACCAGGAGCCTCACATGGGACAGTACAGCCCTTAGAGGGGAATTAAGCCATCTGCTATGGTTGTTTCAAGAGTGGCATGACTGTAAGATCAGTGCCCACCTGTCTTATAGGCTTTACAGAGACTGCCACAAACATGATTTTATACCTTGACAGAAGTGGCTTTTATTGGTGTTTCAGCTGTTTTGTTTCTCTGCCACCCTGTTAGGAGACTCTGTTCAGGTGCTGGCAGCATAACTTTCCCCTCTTCAGCCATCAGCCACTGCTGGAAAACAAGCTGTGCCAGTCTTTTTCCAGATTTAATATGACAGCATCCCAAAAGAAACCTCCTTTTCCTTTTGCTGTGTGGCCCTGGGTCTCCTCCCTGCTGCACTTCAGGCTGTCTGGATGCAGGACACCAGACTCAGAAGCCCTTTGCACCCTTTGCTGCTGGTGGCCCCAGAGGACAGGATACTGATGGAATGAACTGATTTTTCAAAAACAAACTCATTAAAATCTCACCCCTGAGCTGCGTTCCCAAAGCTTCAGGTTCAGTTTAAGAACTTGGGCCACCTCTCCCTCAAATTCAGGAGGTGCTACAGCACTTTGTCATGCAGGTTGATCCTGTACAAAACATGGCATTGTTTCCAGGCTATGTTCACCATGCAGATGCTAGTTCTCAGAAGAAGGAGCTGCTATGTGCTCTTTGCAAAGCATTTATTACATTTATATTTCATTATTACTCGTCTTCTCTTCATGCAATTAATATTGAAAAGAGGGAACACAATGACTCAGAGGCCATCCACTCTCTCGTCTTCTCTTTGAGACAGCATTACCTGTCTGAGGGATTTCTTGCCTTGCCTCCTCTTACCAAAGCCCCAGTTTCAAGTTAGTTGCAGTAAATGTTATCTCCACTGAGAAAACTGGTGGTGTTATAGTATTTCTTTCCATTCTTTCTGGCCAGAACAAGCTTGAAGTAGAACACAAGTAAATTAATCATTGAAGAAATAGATCTTTATTAGTCCCAAAAGTGGGAAGGTAGAACATCTGACCCTCTCAAATTATAAATCATAAGAGGTTTTTAGTGGTGTGACTAATGGCTTTTTAGGTTGTCATGATTTCACCTGCACCTATTTAAAGAAGATAACCCCAAACCAGATGTTTCACCCACTGCCATCACTAACTTCTACCAGCTTAAGACACATGCCCAGCAGGCTGCAGTCCGACATATGACTGCAAAGGCTGGCCAGGCTGCTCCTTTTGGCAGGTGGGTTCCAGTTACTGGCCATGGTGTTTGTGTGCTAGTGCTGTAAACAGGACCCTTTCCTGAACAAACTTGAACTGCAGAGAAGAACCTGAGCAGCTTCTTGGAAAAGCGCTGTTAATTTATGAAAAGAACAGTGACCTTGCCAGGAAAGGGCCGTTTTCCAGGAAAGATGCCAGCGCCTTTGCAGCCAGTGTTTGGGTTGGTCCTCACAAGTCCCAGCAGGTGATACAAGGAGTCAATGACCACTAGAGGTGAGAACTGGGAACAGAAGTCACTTTAGGACTTGAACATCTCACCCAATAATCTGCAGACTTTTTTCAGCTCTGTCTAACTGGTGTTTGAGTGGCATGAAGTCTCAGCAACACTGTAGTTATGTTTATTACTTGCAATCTATAAAAGATTCAAGTGATGATTGGAACAGCTTTGGATAATTCACATCCCATTCCATGCTCTAATGGATGTAATATAAATGTTATACCCAAACCCAATCACTGCCAAGGAGAGTGAATGAACTCGGCAGACAGCACACTGTTCCCTTCAAACCAGATGAACCATTGCTCAGAATTCATTTAGAATTTTTAGATGCAATCTTTCAGAAAAGCAAGCTGTAAAGTAAAGGTGCAACAAGCAAGGCTCTTCAAAGCACCAATTAAAGGGCTTCCTCGGGTGGCACAGGATGGGGAGGGCAGTGCATGGGCTGCCTTGGCACCTCTCACTACCTGGGTTTTACAGCTGCAAGTTTTCCTTCACCCACCATCAGCTGGTTCCTGGTTTTCTGTAGAGTATCAGGCATACAGTGTGGCATTTTCACAACAGTGTTGCTTGCAGCATCTTGAGAGTCCAAACACAGCTTTTTTGGGGGTAGAGGGTAAAGAAATCACCCATGAACTTGAAGGAAGACTAGAATAACATTCAGCATTCAGAGCTCCTCTCTGGTCTTGAAAACATCCTTTCTTCTCGTGTGCCTGGGGTTGCGGCTCAGGATAGCAGAGCACAAGGTGCAGCAGACCTGATCAGCACTCCAGCCAGGGAGGGATGCCTGGCTGGCTCAGGAGACGTCAAACACCAGGCAAGAACTCCAACCACTGCAGCTTCACTGCTCCTGAGTGGCTCCTGCACAGGAGAGCTCCACAGGCTTCTGCAGGGCTACTTGGCCAGGACATCTATGTCCCCAGCAGCACCGTGGAGGGACGTGGGCCATCTCACCCAGCAATACAGAGTTCATTTAGAGGTGAAGCTAAGAAATTTAAGGCTAGTGGCAGTGGGGATCCTTCTCACAAAAGCAGATGGATGCTGGCTCCAAATCTACAGCAAATATGGCTACCAGAACTGTCCTTGGCTAACAGACCCCCCAGTGTACTTAACACTGCAGCTACCAAAATGCACAATCCTGTGTGGTCACCAACAGGCCCTTGTTCATTTTTCCCAGCAGTACAACAGCAGACAACAAATTTCTCTGGTCGGAGAAGTGTTGTGGAAATGCAGGCACACATCACTTGGGATGCAGCATTTACAGCAAAGCTGTTTGTGATTCCCTGTACTTTGTACTGGCCCTTTGGGTGCACAGGAGAAGGCGAATTCACAGTGCCAAAGACAACCCTGGGCTCTGGCTGTGTCACACTGCAGGGCACAGAACAGCTGTAAATCTGGTCTAGTATCTGGCTAGGCCAGATACTAGATGCTGATTTGTGGCATCAGAGCAACAGAAAGCCACAGGAGGCTTCTGGCAAATCTGTCCCTCCTAAGAGTCCAAATCTGTCCCTCCTAATGAAAGGTGACATCCTCCCTCTGCATCAGAGTGCTGCCCTGGCCAAGCCCCATGGTCAGACCAAGGGCTTGGCCTTTGCAAGGGGCTCGTTACCCTCCTGTCCAAATCTCAGTGACATGAAGGAGGTGAGAGTCCATGGTGATACCAGGTCTTGGTTAGTACCTTAAAAAGTGTTTTTTTACTTGTTTATCATTAAATAATAATAAACGTGTTTTATAATTAAATAATCCCTGTTGATTTTGCCTAATCCTTTTAGTTTAGGAATCTGACATATTTGGAGCACTCTCACTTCTACAGCAAGAAATATCTCCCTTTGTTCCTTTTGACCAGAGCTGTCCTTGCTGGCTGGAACATCCCTGGGATTGCCGACATCAGCACAATCCAATCAAAACCATTGTAACATCAAAGAGTTCAGATGTTAAACACTTGGGTTTCTAAAATCCACCTCACAGTGTCAGAGAAAGGCAAGAAGAATAAGGTGCAAACAAGCAAGTATTTTCTAAATCCAAAATGCTTCCTAAAATCCTCTTGGTTAAAACTACTGAAAACACTGAATTAATTGTTCCTGCTGGTGTCACTGGCTAATCCCCACTAACTTCAGGGAAAGCACAGAGGGCAGCTTGCTGTAGACATGTGGGACATGTCACATTTACCATGTTCCAAGAGGCAAACACCTGAAGAGCACAGAGATTACAGAGTAACAGAATATTCTGAGCTGGAAGGGACCCACAAGGACCACTGAGTACAACTCTTAAATGAAATGCCCACAGAGGGATTGAACCCACAACCTTGGTCTTATCAGCACCCTGCTCTGACCAGCTGAGCTACCCTAGTGTGACCCTGAACAATGGCACCACTGCCTGGCACTGCTTCCAGCCGAGCAGAGAAATCCCTCACTCCCACACATCACACAGAACCACCAGCCTTCTCTGTCCTGCTGGCAGGAGGAGGGGAGGTGATGCTGAATGCAGCCTCCAGTCCTGTTGACTGGAGCTGAGTGGGCCAGAAGGCAAGTGGCCACTGCTGCATCCCTGAGCCAGCCTGCACAGGCACATGCCTGTGCAGGGACTGACAAAGGCAGAAATCAAGTCCAGGCTCTCTGCTTAATTTGACAGGATACCATAAAAAATATCACTAACAACCATCTTGGTATCATTAAAATATAAAGATAGAAACAATCTAGGAAGATACACCAAATCCAGCATTACTCTCTAGAGGGCATTGCTCGAGGTTTAAGACCCATCTAAATCAAATAAGGCACTTTATTCCCCCAAGCTGTATAAATCCCAGCCTGATCTGTAACTATTGAATGGACTTTTTGTCAGATCTTGTTACTGAAATAACTTCTGAATAGATACAAAACCCACAGATGAATGCATCGTCCAAGGGCTCTGCCCTTGCTCAGATCAGATCATCCATCTGCCTGTTGCAATTTACCAATTTAGCAATGTCTCTGTGCCATGACTTCATGTTTTGTGACACACCCACACGTGAGGGATGGGGAAGACTTTGTTTGGAAAATGGGCTCATTATCCAAACCCACTATGTTTGTTTAAAGACTACAGTTGCCTGGTATCTCAAGCAGGAGTGAAGAGCCCTGAAAACACAGGCATAAACCCATATGGTCAATCCCTGTTCCTTCTTGTCAATCACTACTTCCTACTTTCTGCCTCAAAAAGTGATCTTTGGTATTCTACACTGAACATTCAATATTCAATGAAAAAAAATGCAAAAAGCACCGGGCACTTCTTTTTAAAATAATGAGCCCTTGGTTGCTCTTTGCTACCATTTCAGACCCACACCACTTTTTTCCTGCCCTGTGTTACCAGCAGTTGCACATTTCCAAGAGTGAACATTTGAGGGATTGAAATGCTTTATGGGTGGGCAGAGGAAGGGATAAAAGACAAAGCCATCTAGTTTGGAAAGACAAAGAGCTTGCACAATTAGAAAATTAAAACTCAGCACCTCAAGCCCTATATATCCCCCAGCCACCTAAGAAATATGCTGCATGTCGATGGCTGGGGTAGTGCTTGGAGGCACAGCGATAAATCCCCTGGCAGAGGATGTTGTTTTTCCTCAACAGCAGAGCCAACAGCAGTTCCCTTTGCTCAGGGGCCCTGAGTGATGGTGAGGAGCATCCTGGGGCTGCAGCTCCCTGGCTGCCAGGGGGTCGGTTTAGCTCCTGCTGAGCACTGAGTAGCTGCAATAGTTCTCCATAACAGAACTTTGTTACAGTCTCCATTACTGGGCAGGAGTAACCTGCCATTACAGGTTGGAGCATCTACTTTATCCTTGTGGAATGTGAAGCATTTTTCCTTTGGTCACCAGGTATACATTTTAAATTCAGGTGTTTGAATGAACACATGATGTCATTGCATCATCTACAGACACTCTGTGCACACCTCTACAGAGCCAGATGTGTTACCAGCTGAGGCTACAAGTTCTTCTGTTCTCTGCAGAGTTTGCAGCCTGTGTTTGGCAGCAGCAGTGTCTCTATGAAAGAATATTTACATGTTTCACAAATGTAGCTCAAACAAATTAAACTCTGTACTAACAGGATCATAATTTAAGAGAAGTGCCAAGTGCTAATGCAATAATACATGCTGATTGGATTAGGAAATACAAATCATAACAAGCCACTGTAGCTCACTCACAGCAGTGCCCGATACTTGAGGTACGGATGTGGCGAGAAGGTGGAAGAAGAGCAAAGGAGGGCAGGTGCCCAACATCACACACAAACTTACAACATCTGAAAGAGCAGCATGGACCTTTCCTGCCATTGCTTGGGTCCTTTCTAACCTGGATGGGTACGAGCAAGAGACTCAACTTACCTTGCACGCTGGCTATCCCCTCACCTTCTCTTTCTCTTGTCTCTAGGCACATCCATTTTCCCCCCATTTTTATTTTCCTCTTGAAACGGCTTCTTCTGTGAGTCCTGCTCTTGGCTCCTCAGCAGGCTGCAGGTAGGTGCTGCTTAGTCCAAAGGCTAGTCCACAAGACATTCAAAGAACAGCTACGTCGTGTACAAAAGCTAGAGGCATTCGGCCCAGGGTTACAGAGCCGGCAAGCACAGAGAAATCCACAGAGCAGCACCAGTGCCTGCGTCCACGTGAGCACAATGCTGAAACATTAGAGTCACTTTGAAGAAGAAGAAGAAAGGCATTTACTTTTCCCTTTGTATGTTAAATGACAGCAGTTACTATTAAAGAGAAACAACGAAGCCCAGACCCCCAGGGAGACGTTCAAAGAAAGGGCCCTGCTCCTGTTGCTGGCAGCTCCGCTTCCAGCTGCTGGCTTTCCTTTTTTCCTTTTCCAGTACCACAGAGCCTTCTGCCTTGACTTTTCCCATACCGATACTTACAGTGCAGGATAAATGACTCATGTAAGCAATCTATGGAAATTAACTGTTAAGCACCACAGATATCAAAAGGAGTGAACAATTAACAAGTCTTTAAATTTCTTGCGGCCATAAAGGCAGGACAAGGCCTCCCTGCACAAGCCCCAGGTCTGCCACAATTAATGCTGCACAAACAGGTCTCCTTTGGCAAGGCAGCAAAGCCAGTCTCCACGATGCTAAAGGTTATACTGGCAAAACTGAACAGTTCCAAATTCTTGGACATCACTGGTTCTGACTCCACCAACTCGTTCCCAGCATAGGCAACCTACTCTTCCCAAATTATTGTGCCGCTTCTCCCAGTTCCGTTTCCAGGAACATACCCTCAACAATCTGCACAACACGTTTCTGCAAATCAGAGCAGGCTCTCTGCCCTTCTTGGCAGTGCTCTGAGATGCTCCAATGAACTCCTAGAGCACTAAGACTTCATCACTGGCACAAAACATACACAGTATTATTTCCTAATACGCTGTAAAGTAATAGCTGTCAATTAAACCAATATTCTGGTGTCTTCCTTTTAAAGCATTATTTTGCTTTGTCACTAATTTGCACAATACAGTAATTTCGTATTACTTTCCCAGCTCTGAGCACGAATTAGCTCTGTGTTACTGTCACTGGCTCTGATCAGCCATTTTATCTTTCCAGCTCATAACGCAGGCCTGTAGGATGGATGACAAGGAAATTCATGCTGATGAACATAATTTCAAACAAATTGCTCAAATAAATCGTGCTGCATCTTTTTAAGATAGCCATTTCCCCAAATGTTCTCTTTTATGCACGACGTGTTTGGCAATGGTGCTCTTTAGTTATCAGGTATCATCTAAAATAAAGCATAACAGATTTCTTCTAAAAATATGCCACTTAAAAAAATTATGCTGCAAATGCTAACGGCTGTGCTGAAAATGTATCAAACCAAAACAGCACACAGACACGGGGGAACAGATCCCATCTGCTAATGGCCACACCCACAGCTCCGAAGGTCTTGGGAATGGGATATTGTATGGAGCACAGCTCTGAGGGCAGAACTCAACTAGCACACTGGAGAAGTAATTCTATGATTAAAAAGAAACAATTGGAAAATGAAGTAATATTACATTGTGTGTCATTTCCCTGATGTACTCCAAAAGAGGTATCAGCCTAAAAAAGAATATATTAAAGAAATTAAGTCAAATAATTAGCAGGGAATCTTGGCAGGTGAAGTTGGTGAGAAGCTGCATTCAAACATTCGCTTTCCATGTTTGTTGTCATTAAATGTTACCATGAAGGTAAAAGAATACAAGAAATCTATCAACAGCAGAACTGTGGAAATTTATCTTAGCAGGAGATTGTTCCTATGCTACTGAATAATTAGTTTCACTTAAGTCACTCAGGCTGTGACCGCCGTCTGCATCCCCTTTTGTCTAATTCTTGTTAAATCCCTATTCAGGAATCACTCAGCTCCAAGATTATAGGACTATAATAAACAAAATAATTAGTTTCCAAACTTGTAATACACTGTAACATATTTCCTGGAATATGTTTTTTTTTTGCAACTACTATTCTGTATTCTCTCATGATTGAGAACTCAGCTTGCATGTATAAGAGCATTTGAAGAGAAGATAATTTTGCCATGAAACTAAATTCAAGCTCATTTAGGAGGGCTAAGTGAATGAGTTTTGATGCACGTACCAGAACATCTGCATCAGCCAAGTCAGCCCACATGTATTGACATGCACCCCAGAAAAATGATGGATGGATGGAGCATATTCCCCTTCAGACTCGTTAAATAAGGACCACTACCGAAATCGTCTAATTTCCCTTGCCAGGGCAGTACCAACACTGGCACCCTCTGCTCCACACCAGCACTGGCACAGACTGGTAGCACTGAAAACGAGACACATGTCAGCTGAGGCCTTTAAAACAAACTCATTAAAATGGCACAATCTCTTTAGTCTTGAATTACGAGTGAACCCCAGGAGCACGGAATGCCCACAGGCCCAACCTTACGCTCTGTGTAAACCAACAGATTCAAAACCTGCAGAAAGCCAACTGAATACCTTTTCTTTTTCCTGCTGCAAGACTCAAAATCCTTGAGAAAATGGAAGTCACTGTTTAATTTTCCAGAGGCGGTAAGATACGGTAACAAGAGACGAACTCACAACTCAGAAGGATTCCTCTCCGAGCACAGGCACACGGCATGTGGGAGCGCAGGGAGGACGAGCACGGGAGGGGTGACCGGGTCCTTTGCAGCACAACGATGGGCACTGGCACAAGCAAACAGGCTCATACTCACCTCTGGCTTTCAGTGTGAGCTAAAGTATCAGAGTCACAGAGGAATTCAGCTTAAGAAACCAGCACCACCAGTCTGACATGACTCACATCTACACACAACCCATTACACAACCCACTGTCAGGAGGTAGGAGGTTGCTGATTGCCAACTTGGGGGCAGCGATTGCCCAAGCCCGGGTCTCTACTGGGGAAGCTGAGAGAGGAGTCTGTCAGCTCAGCCGGTAGAGAGAGCTGCCCCAAGTGAGCAATGGTTGAGACAGAGGGCAACGTCTGTATCTCCGCCTCAGGCACCTTCACCACCCCATCCTGATTCCCCCAGCTGCTACCTCCTTTAAGGTAAAAGGGAAAAAAATAACAGTTTTGCAGTGACTCCTCTGAATGATCTACAAATGAAACTGTGTTCATATAAACAATTAACTGGAGAGATGGGATGAGATGATGGGGGCAACTTCTGGTGGGAGGACAGTGAGGAGAGAGAGGCCAGCAAGACTCTTGGAGCTGCAGTGCACAAGGGGCAGCACCAGAGCTCATCTTTCCTGAGAGGGCAGTGGGGCTCCTGCTGGGCTGGGCAGGGCCTGGCTGGCCATGGGGGTGTGCTGGGAAGGCTCTGCCTGTCTGCTGCAATGGAGCTGCACTGCAGTCTGCAATGCTCAGGGCCTACAGAACTACCTCAAAGGAAAAGCCACTTCATAACCAAAAAAGCCCTTTGTTTTACCACACCTCTAGAAACAGCCACTAACCCCTTCCCTGCCTCCCTCATCTTAGTCTTCTGTGGCAGGTCTTCTGTGTCCCATGTTCTCCTCTCTGGGGACTTCTGTCAGCTGAGCTGTGCCCCAAGAGCTGGTGACTATAGCTCAAACAAGTCCTTTACCACTGTGTGTTACAACAAACTGCAGACAGTCATCACTTGGGACTAAACCAGCAAAACACACATTACTGTGTTTGCTCCTTTTCCCTCTTCCCTGGGCACCAACTCATATCAGCACAGCACCCCAGACTCCACTCCCTCAACATTGCCTGACCAGGCCAAGGGCCTGCCAAATAGACAGCACTGTTCTTTGTAAAACACCTTCCAGCACAAGCAAAAATAGAAGGATGGCCCTGCCCTAATTGTGACCATTTAAAAAGCCCTCTTTAGTTTCCTTAGGGCTGTAAGTGTTACTGGCTGGGTTTAATTCAATGAACTTGAAGCAATGAAGTTCATTGAAGCTGGTTTGTATGAAGAGTTTTCTTTCAGGGAGGCAGCATTAGACAATGAGGTGCTGGATCCCAGGAGGATATTAAATGTTTAATATACTGGCAAATATGACATATAAAAATGTTCTGTGAAGGATGAGCAGCAGAGCTAAAAAGCATAAAAAAGCTTGTGTTCATCTCCAGGCTGCTGCTGAGCACTGCAGACCTCCAGCTACTGAATCAATCCAAATTCAAGAGCTTTTCCTTCCTTTAATATTACACAGTGGCTTTTGCTAGCAGTAGACATGACGAGCTGAGCAATTTCCTATATAGCCAACTGTATGCAACTCTTATGAATAGATTGTAGCAGTAATTTGCAGTAATTGTCTGAAACTGCAGTTTACAGTTATTATTGATTTTGGACCAAATCTGAAGCATTTTATAGGAGAGATTAGGAGTTATTGCTCCCTAAAGATCTGGTTTTACTAGATGTAGGAGAGTGTCAATATAAAATGAATTTCAATACTTTTCAGTATAACAATGTCATTTAAATTAATTTTCTTGGTAATTTCTGCACCCAAGGTGACCAACAGCACCCAGCCAACTCTAGCTATAGCTTATCCTCGCTGGGTTAAAGACTGCAGAAACTGCCAGCCCTATAGGCCAAAGTTGGCAAGAGGAAAACACACTCGTTAACATTTGCAATACGTGAGCTCACTGCAGCAACTTTGTGAAGGTACAGTACAGGCTGCCTGTAAGCCTGAGAGAAGCCTCAGCTCAGCAGAAGGCAGTGATAAGGCTGCCACTGCTGCCACTGGAGTCAGATTTGAGTTCACATCTGTATCAAAGGCATGTCAAACACAGATACAGGGCTCCTGCACAGGAGTGTGCAGAAGACTGGTCAGTGCTGTACAGAAGGTGACATTTGAATACTCCAGGCAAAATTTCCAAAACCTCCCCAAAAAGCCAAAGGAAACAGGAGCTCTTTCACCTCCAGGTCTGTGCTGGCACAGCTGGTCCTGGCAAAAAGAAGTCTCATAAACCCTTGCCCTCAAGGATTGGGACAGTGACCAGAGGTGATCATTGGTTTCCTGTACAGTTACCTCACTGATTTACCCTGCGTAGGTCCCACCAACACTAGACTTTCCATCTGTTAGTTAAATAAGGTTTCCAAGCTCGAACAAACCCGCTGATGATATTAAATAAGACTGTTTCTTTAAAAGAGCTACTGAACAAGAAGATAGCATTTTTTTCCCCACCACAATTAGTGAAATAATTTTCATCTGCTTTCTTTTTGAGTTTTTTTTCTTGAGAAGCAAAATAACAGCCTTGCCGATTACTCTTTGCTAAGGTACCCGATTGTGGTGACATTGAGGCTGACCTTGGAGTCACCTCCCCCGCTGCCGCACTCTCCTTTGTCGTACCACCATTTGTTTTTCAATTTGTCCAAGAGGCCTTGCTCATTCAGTTTTAATACTGCCAGGTTAACAGCATTTCTTGAAACGATAAAACATAACTTGTAAGAAAAAGTGCACAAATGCTTAGGAAATCGTAACGTATAAAAAAAGGAGCACAAGAGGACAAATTGGCTAAAATTTCACAGAACGTGGAGCTATCAAAATGTCTGTACAGCAAATACAGGGTTAAATATTGGAAGGTGGCATGGAGGATAACATTTGCTCAAAACTGAAGTGTGCGGGATGGGGAAATCGTCTTTGAGAAAAAAAGTAACAACACCACATCATGCAGTTAACATTCGTCACATATGGCAGGTTAACTTGGCTTTTACCATTTAAATTGAAAAAGCCATTGAACTGTAAAATTAAAACAGCAACAAACAATCAGAGAGGACAACACGAAGAGAACACAAAAAATGGATGCATTAAATAAATGAAACCATAATTTACCGTCTTGTTTAACTCCATGGAATATTGAAGATTTTAAACTTTTAAGTTACCTCAAAATCCACAAGAAAGAAAATGACAACACAATACATCAGGGTAGGTGGAATACTATAACAACATGGATATTGTTATATTATTCCACCCACCTTAATGCTGAGCCTTTGGGGGTTGCTACACCATAGCCCTTGGAATCCAGGTTGCCTCCAACTTTCATGGTGTCACAGGGCTTGCGCTGCTCGATGTACTCATTCATCGTGGACTCCAGCAGGAAGGCAAACTTCCCCTTGGACTTCCGCACCCTGGCCACCCCGTCCGCCGTCGTCTTGGTGAACACCGATGGCTCAGCCGACTTCATGTATGACCACATTTTCTCATAGACAGCTATTTTTGACCTCTGGGAGAGATGAAAGGAGGGAAATGAAGAGTCATGTTGGCAAGACTGAGCTCCTTGGGCTTAGCTGGCTTAGAGGTATAATGACACCCTGTAACTGATTAAGGCTAACAGATCAAAAAAGTCAAGGTAGCTCAGAGAGAGATACATTGCCCCCTGAACAAAGACCAAACGACAAAATGTCTGGGGAGGGAGAAGCATATCTCAGACATTTATCCTACTGATTGCTGAGTAACTGGCAGCCTCGGAATGAGCAATGGTGTGTGCCCATCCCAGCCTTAGCTCCTGTTCTGTGCTGGGTTTATCCGCCCATGTGCTGCTCTGCTACTGAGCCAGAGGGAGGATGGGAAATCCCAGCTCATCCATCATGGCCAACAGATGCCAAAGGAGCCTCTCCTCTTCACACAAATCCTCAGCATTGTTTTTTTTTTTACACTAACTGCAGCTAGGAAGGACTGGCATTTGCTTATTACAAGTTTTCAGCAAGGCAGGAGTGTGTTTTTCACAGTGGCAATGGCAGGTCTATGATACAGGAGACCATGACATTCTAGTGGCTGCCAATAGAGATGCTCAAAAAAGGGATATAAATAGTAATTACAAAATCTTTTATGAATCAATAGTCAAATACTCAAAATTTGGTCTCCCATTTTCCTAAAAGACAGCAAATACAAATATTAGCAACAAGCTGAAAAAATTGCTGGTTAACTGCCTGTCACCCATTTATATTCTTTCCTGATTTCCCTGTTTTGAGACTGAGCAAACCCTAACAGCCTCTAGCTCAGCATAGAAGCTTTGTACACCTTGAAATGTTGAGAAATGTGTTACTTCCCCTTCTCGCTCTTCCCCACCAGTAACATTTAAGCCACCCTCAGATCTCAAAGCCACCTCCAGACTGTCAACTATTTGTATCCTGGACTAGTTAAACTTTCCTGCTTGGTCAACAGAAGGCAGTAATGCCAACTGCATTTCTCCAAAGTCTAGAAATCCCAAGGATTTATATAAGGTTTCAGTCCAAGTTGTGGGTACCTCGAATTTATGCCTCATATTCCTTGTCAGTTCCCTGTCCACAGCTTTCCTTGCAGAATAGGAATGAAGCAGGCAGTAGCTAAATCTAGTCCAAATTTAGCAAACTTGTGGTGGAAGACTGCTAATGTCCATCAGCTTGATGATTGAGACATGCTTCCTCCTCATTCAGGACAATTTAATGCATTTTGAATAATGTAATGCTTAACAACCAGCCTCCAAACACTTCACAGGGAGTAAGTCCTGCCTGCACTGCTCCTCAGTGCATGCTCAGCTGGTGCTGCTACAGTGGATAGAGAGGAGCACAGAGGGCAGGATTTGATTTTATTCTTCCTGATTAACTGAAAAACAACTGAAAATGCAAACCAATTAAAATCAGCCCATCTGACAACAGGAAATCAGAGAGACAACAATATAGCCCAGTTACAAGAGGGGCTGGCTGGGTGGTGGGAGTGAAAAACAAGCCAGAGAGAACATCTCCTCGCTAAAGAGGGGCTGCTTTGTTTGCCCAGCATCAGGACAAAGAGGGATGTAACTGGGGTCTGAAATGGTCCTTACACAGTTAAAAGAAGGAATCTGGATTTTCCTGACCTTCCCCTGCAACAGGAAACACTGAATAGCCTGAGATGAGGATGGTGAATTGATGACTCTGAATTTGTGTGGGGAGTGTGGCAGCTCAGCCCCTGCAGGGAGTGTTAAGCCTCAGCTGACTGCAGGACCATGGATCCTGCCCAAGGAGGGAATCTCACTGGGGCTCAGGGCCAGGCACCCA
Source organism: Ploceus nigricollis (assembly GCA_013399945.1). Classification (NCBI taxonomy): domain Eukaryota; kingdom Metazoa; phylum Chordata; class Aves; order Passeriformes; family Ploceidae; genus Ploceus; species Ploceus nigricollis. The sequence continues at coordinate 129,396 of VXBC01005099.1, read as the reverse complement.
TGGGCTGGCAGCCAGAACACTCTGATAGCCACTTAATCACTGCCTGCTCGAGGTGCCCTCTGCGAGCACACTGACTTGGTGCTCCTGCTTTTCCAACAACCCACTTAATGGATGTGGGCATTTCCTCATCTCCTGCCCTGCTGAGAGCTGCCCAGGGCACTGCAGGGCTCCCAGGAACCTGCCAGAGGGACTGTGGGGATTCCAGGGATACCAGAAGTGCCGGGAGGTGGTGTGTCCCTGTGCCCTGTGGACAGCAGAGCAGCTGTGAGCAGCTGTGAGCAGTGGCAGCTGTGCACCTATGCAGGTGGCAGTGGAGGCAGTGTCCCAGGCACTGCCCGTGGCCAGCCTGCCAGCCCTTCTTGTGCAGCTCTCTTGGGCACAAGGGAACATAAAACAGCCCACACGGCCAACACAGAGACTGCAGGAGCAGTGGCAATCCTGGCATGTCTTACCTTCAAGGTTCTCTTCCTTACAACTTTCATCTTCTTTCAACATAAATAATACAAACACATCTGGCCATTTATATTTGCAAACAGGCACCCAAGGGAGAAAAGGAAGGTAGAAAACCATCTTTACTCTTTCTAACTCTCAGCAAGCTGAAATCGTGTGCCTCCCAAATTGTGTATGCACTACATATGCTTTTGCTTGTTTTCCTCTGCAGAGTGTGCCTTTAATTACCCAGATAAACCAGAATTTCTTTTCCTTTCAATCTTTTAACTCACACGTGAATACCTGTCTGTCATAAGTTCTTTCTTACTTTTTCCACCTGGCCTGACTACCTGAAAGCCATGGCCAGTACATCTGTGCATTGTTAACAATCACAGTTATCTGGTGAGTGCCAGCAGCATGCACAGGGCTGCACATGGTCCACAAAGCACGTTCCCTGCTCCAAGGGCAAAGGGTGAATATCATCATTCATGCTTCAGAAAACCAAATTCTACAACTGAAAACCTGATCTTTTTTCAACTTCAACAACTAGCCTACACTTTATAGTCTGTTGCCTTCATTTAACTCTTCTGGATGAGAGTTAAAAATGAGTAGTTAAAAATCAGTTCCCATTTCTATGTGGTCATTGCCCACCTCTTCTTCTGCCAAGTGGGATTTTCATAATATCTTGTTATTATCAAATTAACTAAATACAGCAATTTGATCTAGTAGAAGTAGACAAAAATTCAAGCTAGAAACAAAGCATGTGTTGACTGGGAAAGATTACTCTAAAATGCATCAGGCATGTATTGGTTTTAGAGCACAATCTGGCCAAGGATCCCAGGGGTTCTGAGAGAGAGGACCAGAGATGTGATGGGCTCTGGCCACCGAGTCCTGCTTGGTGAGTGCTGATTTTTGCAGCCAATCATCCAAATTCATAATAAGGTGAAAGTAATTACCTATGATGAGGCTTCTTGGAGAAAGGGACAGTGGCACCAGATGAGCTGTGACACCTGCACACGTGCTCAGCAATGCTTGAGGGCATTTTCTTCTCCTAGAGCCACATTTTAAACCTGCTCAACTGCCAATACCAGTTGATTAAAGCTGGTCAAAGATGCAACAGGATGAAATGACAGATGGTATTTTTAGTAAATATTTTTTCCAATTTTCCAATTGCCTCAACAAAACCCAACCACCGCACAAGCTCCTAAAAGACTTTCAGAAAAGAAAAATGTCTTTCCTAACTAAAAAGCTCCAAATTCTGTGTTGAAAAAACATTCTTACCCATCTGTCCCCCTCTGCAGACATTCACACTGCCTCTTCCAGCCCCCCTAGGAGTCTGACACCCATAAAAGGGGCCAGACAGCAGAAGCAACCACAGAGAAAGGATTTACACTCCTAAGTAAGGCAAGGTCTGACAGATCTGCACTGTTGCTAGAGTTCAGAGGCAGTAAAACATTCTCCCTGTCAATAAAGTGTTACTTTTAAAGAGATCCTTAGGAAAAAAAAAACTTAAAAGCAAAGATTTAAGCCAATTCAAAGCCCATAACTGTAGTAACTCCCTATGCTCTGCAACTCCTATTTCTTTGATATTGCTCTCCAGAAGTCCGCCACACACATTTCCTCGGGATTTCAAGGGGATATTATTATAATTTTTTTCTTAAAAGCAACACTTTCAGTGTTTCATCTAGGCCCTGAGACACATTAAAGCGTCTTCATTATCGCAGCCTTACTGCAGCTATAAATAGAACTGGCCTTTGCTTTGTCAATAATGCTGGCTTTTTTTTTTCTTTATTTGGATATGTTTATGCAGAAATATGAGCCACAAACACTACAGCCAAGGGTGCAGGCAGCTCCCTTCCTTGTCAGCAGGGCCAGCAGCTCTCGTGCCAAGGACTCACTTCACTTGGCCCGTTACTAATCGGCACCTAAATACACATTGCTTCTGGGTAGCAATGCATTCATTTGAAAAGAAGATGCCAATTCCATCAGTCCACAGTTTTAACATTGTCTTTCATTCTAATTCTCTTAGTTTTGCTGTGTGGTTGACTCCAGCAGTGAAATGGAAAATCAGCCAGAGTGTGTGGTACCATCCAAAAGCGTGGCCAGCCAGGGCTGGGTGAGTGACACAGGCATGGGAAGGAGGCAAGTTTGCCTCTCAGTTGCAGCAACCACACATGTGGCTCCAGCTGAGCTAGACCTGGTGCCTTGGTTTCACTTTTGCACATTCCAAATCACCTAGAGATACCTAGCAACCCCAGCACACCTTGGACAATTCCTTGACATTGGTTAAATTTAGCTCTAAAATATGAAGCCTTCTCCCAAGGCTGAATTCCCTTCCCTCTCTACAGACATCTGTCTCACACTTCTGCTAAAAGTGACATTGTGTCACCTCCTCCACTACTGAGTAGGGGTGAAGCTGTTTTCTTTGAAGGAAGCTTCTCCTTTCTAGTTAAAGTATGTTACAGAGATGTCCTTTACCTATTTTAGAACGTTTAACTCTCCCTACCACCTCCTCCACAACCTGCAGGTCTTCCTCAACATGTCTCCTTGTGCACACCATTGGGATATTTTATTAACAATGACTAAAGTGGCCCTTAATTTCTTATGACAGGGACCAGGAAGTGATTTCCCAGCAGTCAAGCTCAAATTGTTCTCCTATAGGTGAGAGTTGTTGATCATCCAGTCATGAGCTAAATTTACTCAAATAAATATTATTTTAAAAATCCAGTTATATATTTTATAACTGTATAATTGTATAACTCTGTTTTATACTTGAAGAAATTTTAGATTATACTGATGTTAATTTTTTTCCCCTGCCTTCAAAGTTAAGAGTGATAAACAAAGTGTAGCAAAATAAAAAAGCATGTGGAGCACCCTGAGTGCAGCACACACATAAAGGTAGCAGAGACATCAATAAAGGTCCTAGAGCAGCAGACTTACCACTCTCCTCTGCTGCACAGGCCCTATGACTACATTATAGCTCCTTAACAAGGGAGATTTACAGCCCTTAAGTCAGACAGATGTTGCTGATACAAAACACAACGGTCCATACTAAAATCAGTGCAGGTATTTAATCTGAATAATACATGCTGCCTTTGTACAGATCACACCTCGCTTTGCATAGATGCACACCTCACTGGAATGAACTTGGGCAGTTAAGTGTGAACCGTAGCTTCATTATCATCACTCATTGCTTTTCCTCCACGTGTGCAATTAGCTCTTCTGCAGCAGCTAATGAGTCCAGGAGCTTATGAACCATTTAAAAGCAAGCTACTAAACAGGAATGAAAAAACTGCCAAGAGACTGCCTTGGTACTGCTGCTGCTGCCTGGCTTGGGCCCCACTGATATCCACGGGGTTTAGGCAGTTGCTTAACTGAACTTCTAATATGACAAATTGCAATGGAGTGGCACCACTGTGTTTGCTGTTTGGATATGGCTTTGACTGGATGCCTTTCCATTCCCCCCAAGCCTGATGTTGAGTCATCCCTGGCAGAGCTGCCTCTGAGGGGGGAGTGAGGGACACTGGTGGGAGCCCTCAGCCTAATCTCAGCCCTGGAGCACATGGAGGCCAGCCTAATGATGATGCTACATAAGAACATGATAAATATTATTAGTAAGGTCCCTCTGCCTGAGATTTCCAAGCTCTTTACTGAGAAGGTAAAAATAGGTCTCATGAAGGCCAGAGGGCACCATTAGTCCCCTTTCCCCAGTGAGGACATGAAAGCAGAGATGTCATTTACTGAAGGTCATAGGGCAGAGTCTAATAGATCAATGTCACAGCTTTTAGCCACAGATAACTTGTGATGCCAGCAATTTACTTACCTATATGGACAGAAAAATCAATCCCATCATTACATGAACCTCTTGCTTTTATTACATTCTCGTCAGAAGAAAGTAGGTCAGGGCATTTCTCTTCCAGCAAGGCCAAACCCCAAGTCTACCAATCTCTACCCACAGTTTATGAATTTGTGGGATGCCACAGAAAAGCAAGGTTCAAGCATACACATGTAAACTAGTCTGTATGTTTGTAGGAACACACAAATCTTTGAGTGTATGCACACACGTAAGAGAAAGGGTGACCAATAATATTTTGCAGCCAAGCATATGATGGGAGACATTGTCATGTTGGTTTATTGCTCAAATGATAACTTACGCTTTAGAAATGGCATTTTTCTTTCCCAGCTGGGGCAAACAAAGCCCAGAGAGCAGAAGGATCAGGCCTGCAAACCCCTGGGCTGCTGCTTTTCCCTAGAATCCTCTATTTAAAGATGCAGACTACTCCTGCATGGGGTTGAGAGATGGGGAGTCCAGCAGGGAGCTGGTGGAGGTGGTGATGGTAGGGAAGGACAGTCCACAGCAGTGCTGCCCACCCAAACAGCTGGGGAAGCAGCTTAATAAAGCCCCTCCTGGCTTCAGCATCATTAGTTTTTCCACACCTGACACAGACAGTGGCCTGATTACAAAAGGAAGTGTCTTACAGAAATAATACAATATTTTAGGAGGTGTGTTTTGAGACTTTCTCCCTGCGTATTATGGTGCTTTTCAAAGTGTGACCTTTGGCAGCAGGCGGGTGATGTGCTGTAGCTGCTTTTTAACAGGCACCTCCTCTGCAGCGAGCTCTGCTCACACAGACAAGCAGAGCCACTCTGGCTGCAACCAGACGTTGCTGACATGTCAGTAACAGTCTGAGCAGCAGAATGTAAATCAAGATTTTAAGACGTCCCTTCCTGGCACAACACTGAACTTCAGACTATATTCATCTCCTCACTTTATTGCTGCCTTTACTTCTCCTTGCTGCAATGCTGATTGGGAAATTAAAATGAAAGTCTTTACCAGAGACAAGCTGCCTTTGTAAATCCTCTGTGACTCAGGGACAGAGCCAGCGCTCGGGCAGCGCTCGGCCCGAGGAAGCAGTGCCGGGGGAGTGACAGGGCCTGGGTGGCACATACCAGGGATGTGCTGGGTAAGCCTGTCTGTCTGTCTGTCTGTCTGCCTGAAGAGCAGGAGCAGCACACACTCAGCTGGCTGGAGGGAGGCTTACGTCAGCCTTCAGGCTAAGGGGCATCTTTCCAGCAGTGACATATTCAGCAGAGTTGTCTTGTCTGGGCAACTGAGCAGCACAACCAGCCCTGCTCTGGATTTGGCCCGTAATAAATTAACAGAGAACGGCATTTCCAGCACATGATCTGAACACTGTCAGGTCTAATGAGTTTTCAGCTCCAGACAGAAAAGGCCAATATACTGGCAATGATGGAGAAATCCCAGTGGACTGCAAGACGGGATGTTTCATATTCACATCATTAGAGTTTCTAAACCTTCATGTATTTTCTAATTATGCAAAAGTAACGGTAGCAGTGCTGTGAGTAATTTATCAGCACCCATGTATTTTAAATGAATCTCTAATAAGCACGTACTAATGTGACACAGCAGCATTACATAAAGTAGTAGAGACTTGAAAAACCAGGGTCCTCGCTGTCTTGGGCAATGTCATTATCATTATCATAGTGCTTCTCTCCAAAAAGTAGAGCATTCAAACAGCAAGTGATTTTCCCCCAGGCACTCTCTGCTTGCCTCTGTGGTACAGACACAGTTACGGCGTTAACCCACTGTGAGCTGCTGTGTCCAGCTTCCCACAGACTGCAGCCCCTCTGTGTCCAGCTTGCCATGGGCTGCAGCCCCTCTCACTACCTGGTCCCCAGAACCCACAGCCCTGCTCTTACAGAAGGTGACTGCTGGGTGGCATGGTGACAGAGGTGAGCTGGAAAGCCTAAACCACAAACACAAGAGCTGATAGACAAATGCCATCTGTTATTGAAGATAATGGAGAGATTTATTCAAATATTTGTTACTAAGTGTTGACTGAAAGCTTTGCTAAATTTTGGCTTGCCTGCTGAAATTAGTAAAATGGTTCAGTCACCTTAAGCCTAGCTCCATTCAAATGCTTCCTTTCCAAGAAGCAGATGATGGATGAGCTGTTAATTTTAGTTCCTGTAAGGATACATTTCCCTCTCCAATCTATAGGCCTAAAGACATTAGATCACTTCATGGGAAACCATTTCTTTTGCAATTATGTCACATTTGATTTCCTGTTGCCTTTAAAACTGCCTGTTGGCCATGTGGCAGAAAGGACGTTCAAGAGATTAAATGAACCCCACCAGCAGACCATCTATCATCCATGCAATGGAGAGGGCTCTGATCTCTCTGCATGTATACATTCACCTTTTAATATTTGTACATGCTCCCACCTATATCAACCAGGGGAAGAGAGAGAAAATATATAGGTGAATAAAATTTTCACACCTTCTTTGTTTAAAAACAGTTAAACTACAGTACTTTTTATGATTAACTACTGCCACATTGCGTATCTCAGATCTATAAAACTCATCTTTGAAGCTACCACTTTTCTGTGATGTTCTATTCTTTAAAGCTCGTAAATACAATCACACTTCAATATTTTTGTCAGGAATTTGTTATGATGACTGTGTTGTTTAGCTCAATGTCAAGAACACAGAAAGCACAAACTGCTAATCATAGTTTTATCCTAAGGCAAAAGTAAAGCATTTGTATGACTGCAGTGCTTGAAACAAGTTCTTCATCTTCACTAGCAAAATGAATTTTGAAATTAAAAATCAAAGCGTTTAACTACAGATGAAACCCTTAGTGCTGCGTGCACAGAGTTCACAATGGTGTTTTTAATAGCCTCTAATGATGATCTCAATATCGTTTGATTGCACAGAATGCATAAAAATCATATGGCAGCTAGGGGTGTATAACCCAAGGCTTCTCCTTACCTAAACTGCTTGCCCGTGGAATTTATTTCCCTCTTGTCTTCACACAACCTTATCATCAGAGGAAAGCAATGAGCTCTTTAACTTATAACAGGGTGTAACACACTGGTGCTTCCGAACGCATTACAGTCAGAATTCCTCGCTCTCTCCTGAGGCTCTGCCATGGAGCTGTGCTCCTCCTTGGATGCCTGACTGGCATTAGCCTCACCTGCCACTGTCAGAGGCACCTGAATGGGGAACCCTCTCTGCATGCTGCCAGCTGGGGGGGCAAGTGGCAGTTGGCTCTTTTGAGCCAGGAGGGACCCACTGGTGCCACCACAGCCCCTCCTCATACAGCCCAACACAAGGCTCTACTGAACAGGAGAGGAGGTCTGAGTTATCCCATGTGCTTTTAGCTGAAGGTACTTCTAAATCCTTTTGATGGGTTAAAGGAATGTTTTCTTTTAATTTCAAGAGTATTTTGGAGTTTGTTCTTTCACTGTTCTTTCAGATAAATGTTCATTTTCTTTTTTGGTGTTTATCTGCCTGCTGTTTTTCCTTTGCTTTCCAACGAATTGTTTTTTATGTTGCCTTTAGTTTTACCAGCTAAACAATTTGGTACTTAAGTTTCTTTTCAAGAGATACCTCACCAATCCTTTTCCCACTTACTGCTTTTTCTGGTAGTTGTTTGCATGTCAAAGCACCTCCCCTCAGTATGGGCAACCAGAAATGCAAAGCCTCTTGCCAGTGCATCTCATGCTTTCCTATCTGTCCCTGCTGAACTATTCTGATTTCACAATAGTTTCAAAATGGGGAACATCTTCAGGGGTGATCCTTAGCATGATTTCCTGTGTCTTAAAAACTGTGGGTTTATACATATTTTATGTATAGACAAAGTCCAGAAAGGACTCACATCTGAACTTGGTTTGCAAAGAATCACTTTTTGAGGAAAACCAATTGTAAGAGCTGGAACAACCATCATGCCCAAAGGATCTTTGGCCTTTCTACTTTCTACTGAAATTCCTAACAGATCTGGCAATTAATGACATTTTCAGGAGGAAAAATCAGGAACTGACTTCAGGGCAAGTCATTCCACCTGAGGCATGAGAGAGCCACTCAGTAGCTGAGTTGTTTGGTCGGGGACATCCTTAAACTTGTGCTGAGGAATATACAAAGAAAAATTTCTACAATAAAGTAACATTCATTGGAGATCTTCTTTTCTCCTTAATTTTGTGAACAGTGATTAACTGCATGAGTTCTCAGTGAAGTCAAGTCAGCTGTGTTTGTCAGTGGTCAAACATACACTTGGCAAGGTATTTTGCAGAAGCCTCTTAACAGAGATATCTGCTATCAATTAAAAGAAACAACCATAAATTCAAGGGCAATTTATATTTCTAAATGTTTACAAACATGTCCTGCTTCTGCTGAAGTTTAAATGCAGCCAAGTTTAGACAAGAATCACTAATTGATTGTAAAGGTCGTGCCTTTTGAATATATGCATATTGGAGGTGAAGTATTAGAGCGTGGTATTATACTTAGGCTCAGTGCTAAATTTGGATTAAATGGCATTATATTGATTTGATAAGCTGCTCAGATATGCTGAAACTTTAATTGAATGCATTAGAAGATGTTAATTCTAACAGATAGACCCTTAAAAGTAGCTTAGGGATTTGAAACTTCTTTCTCATACAGGCCTTCACCAATCTTGAAGAAAGAGGAATTTTGGAGTCCTTAATCTGAGTCCATGTGTTAATAAATATCTCTGGAGAGGTTCTTTCTTTTCCTTTTCAATATGGACGAGTGCCCTTTCAAAGCCAAAAGGGAATTGATGTAATCTATTGATTGCCATTTAAACGCCTTTATAAGCTAATTAGCCCAAAATGTAAGATGTTTCTGAGCAGAAACAAGCAACAACCATGAGAATACAGGAAGGTTCCCCTGAATCTTAGATATACTGGGAGGACAAATGCCCTTATGCAGAGAATCACCAACCAGTGAGGAGTGTAAACAGTGTCTGCTGTGAAACTGTTATAACATACCAGCTCTGGTTGGAACTGTGAGAGCAGTGTTGGCATTGTGAGAGCAGTGTTGGGACTGTGAGAGCAGTTTTGGGACTGTGAGAGCAGTGTCACACCAAAGCAGCCGCTGTGCAAGCCTCAAGCAGCAGTGGTGTATCCAGCTTAACCCCCAGAGCTGGGAGAGCCTCTACCCGGGAGACACTGCCATGTTTAGGGAAACCGCCAAGACTGGAAAATAGGTCATGAGCTGGAGTCTGCCAGGTCTGAAGTGGCTCAAAGTCATTACCATCTGTTCATCTGAATTGCAGAGGCTGGTATCAGTCCAGTTTAAGGTATTCATACTGTAAAAAAAACCTTCAAAAGTGATTCTGTCTGGAAATGGGGCTGGCAGAAGGGAGCCATGGCCTGGAGGAGCTCCTTCTAGCACATGCAGACAAGATGGTGGGGATCTGAAGCTCACTTACATGTCATCCCTCTATGATGCATCAGGAGGCAATTCTTCCTTTCTGCTGTCAGTCTAGCAGCTTCCACTGACCAACAGCAGTGATTAAGATCAGGATCTGACTTGTATCTTTAAGAAACATTTTAGCCTTACAGCTCTAGAAAGAGATATACCCATACGAGTTTCTTAATGGGATCTTGGAGAGTCTGTCCTGAACCTAACCTGTGTGAAGCCACGGCCCAGCTATAAAGCCAAGTTACTCCCTTCTCACTGAGTAAATGATCATGAGCCACTCAGCTAACTGCTGTTTAAACTAGCAAAATGCTGGGGGAAAATAGGTGGAGGATATTTCCCTTACACAGGGGATAAGCATCACCCTGTACTCAAGAGAACTCATGGCTTTTTCCAATTCAGAGCACTGTCACTTCCACTGATGCCTTCGGTAGCAGAGTGGAAAGAGATGCCAAGGGAGAACAAGTACCCTAAAACACAGAGAGGTGCAGTCTGCGCTGCAGGACCCTGGAAAGCAAGAGTCCTCTAAGTTATTTAAAGTTTCAGCCACCTTTACTGTCTTATTTAGTAACTAATAAAGACTGTACAATGAAGTATTTACGTGAACACACACATTTGTTCTAAGGCAAAGCTTTTGCCTTTTTCAAATCAACTGAAGAAGACTCTAATTACAACACTTTCATGGATGCATCACTCTATTCAAATTAATTACTCTGCAAAAGTTAATACAACTGAAATTATGTTGTGTGTCTTGAGAATGCCAAAGAGAGAGAAGCACACTTGGGGCTCATTCTTCTTCCCACTTGGCCCATACAGCCTTGCTCCACACTGCTGGGGCTCCGCTCTCGTCCATCCCCATCCAACTCCTGTCCTGGCCTGATGGAGCTGGCAGCTCCTGACAGATCAGCTCATTTACAACCCTGCTTTCCCCAGCACCAGCAGAGAGACACAGCTCATCTCAAGATCATTAGCTGCACAACAAAGCATTCATACATTTACCAGACTTTGTATCCTTTCACATGAAACACTCCTTCCTTTGATCTCTCTGTGAGAAGAAGTTTCCTTGTTGTGTCAAACTATTAAGGAAATGAAGGAACATCCCCATACAATCCCTCTTTCTATATGAACTGTAACAAGGTAGTCAAAAGAAGGCATTTTTCCCCCTAAGATCAGTATAGTGACTATAAACAGCACCAATATTTCTGAACAAGTTGTGCTACCTCTTTTGACAGGTTCACTCAACTCATTTTGGTTGTAGACATAATACTGCCTTGGGTTGATAATTAAGCAGAATAAAAATTTTTATACACTAATGTCACCCTTACAAGGTCAGTGTTTATTTCACAGGATTTTAAAACAAACAGAAGCTGCTGTAATGTATCTGCTACCACAGTTAATTACGAACCACTGAGTATCTCTTTTAATATAAAGACATTACAGACAGAGTGCAAAAGCTTCATAAAATACCTTTGCACTCCCTTTCAGGTTTACATCAGATGTCTATGCCATGTATTGAAATTTTAAGTAAATTCAAGGAGCCCTGAGTATCTCTCCAAGGAGCCCTCAGTATTTCATCAGCCTACAGCAGCAAGGGTTTTTTTGTCTCCCTCCTCCCTCCCGCTTGCACCTGGCCAGTATGCATGACAGGCAGTAATTAGTCCTGCAGCACTGACCACTCTTCTATACAAAAAAAATGTTGGTTTGAATGGCATCTGATTGGCACTGCTGAGAGAGAACCAAGAGCTCCCCGAAAGGCCTGAGCATTCCAGTTCACCCTTGGAAAGAAATAAGAGCTTTTCAGGATGATGTTTTCAGAGAGATAAAAGTGGACTGAGATCATATTTAGAGTTCCTAATGCCTCTCACCAAACTGCAGTTCAGCCTGTGGCTTGGCAAGAGGAGAAAGGAAGGATGATCTTAAATAAAAGTGTGCACCTGCCCCTAACCCCAAATGTTGCAAACGCTGCACCTCCCTAACCAAGGTGAAAAACAACCAGAGTTCTGGGGTACAAAATTTTTACCCAACTGTCAGATACAGCCACAGCCAGACACTGGCGAGCAATGAAGACACAACAACGGCAGCAGTCAATGCTCCACCAGGAATGAGCAGCACACAGGGCTCCCATCCCCCTTCATTCTGGCAAGTGAGCACCGACGTCGGATGGCATTCCTGGCTGCCAGCTGGGCACGCACAGCAAGTAGGTCAAGAGCATCGCTCCTTGCAAGAGTTTTCTCTGCTAAATATTGTGCCAACCACTGCATTATTGCTCGTCAGACCAAGGCTCTGAAACTGGCGTTACAAAACCCTTCCCGTGACAGCAGAGGTCGGGTTTTCCATCTTGAGATGTTTCAGGTTAAGCAAAACCACCCATTTTTGGTAAAATGCCTTTTGATACTAAAATCTGCACTCAGGCTTGTCCTGATTGCACAAAGCATAGGATAGCTATTACAGCCATGTAAAATCAAACAACTGAAACCCATAAACTAGGCACTTAAAGGAGATTTAACAGACTTACTCTAAAGAATTCTTTGGTTGAGCCTGAATCCAAAGTGCCATAGGCTATTTCAGTTTGTTTAGCCAAGTCCTCTGCACTCTCTATGGGTGAAACCATCCTTTCCACCGTAAGGAAGGCAGCGAGATTAGCAGTGTAGGAAGAGATAATGATGAGCGTGAAGAACCACCACACTCCTCCGACAATTCGCCCTGAGAGAGATCTATGGAAAAACACACATCATTAAATTGCTTTGAAGACAATCCTTGATTTTTTTTTTCTTCGCTGAAGAGAAATTCACACGCACAACCCTTTGTCCAGATCTTCCAGGTATCTCTGAACTGGTGGTCTGTGAGCCAGCTCCTGATAACCTCCCTCAGGAGTGAAAAATTAGTGCACACCTGGTCTTACCTACTGCAACTCTTTTTGTAGTCTTTCAGTGAAAACAAGAACAGTAAATTAAGAGAGAATTCATTTGAGGAGAGGAACAAGCTCTCCTGACTTCCACAAATCCCTTGTTGGAGAAGGCTTTTCCCAAAAGATTTTTATTGTCTCTGCGTGCCCAGCCTTTCCCTATGCTGGACATGCTGGGATATGCCAGCATCATGTCCCTTTGCCCAGCTTAGAGGACACAATGCACCTTTTACTCCATCCACTTCCAAAATGTAACATACAGTAAACTGCAAAAAGGAATCTGAGTAAACATGCAAAAGAATGTACCAAAAATGATCCAGTATCCTTCTCTCATCACAACCTAGCAGGAATTACAAACTGAATCTGCATATTGAAGTGAGAAGAGAGACTGGTTTGGTTTATGTTTTATGTTAATTAAAATTTGCATGTTGCACTGTTCCAAGTCAAGCATATCCCTGCTTTATAAGCACCAGAGCAACAGAGAAGGAAATCGAAAAAAAACGTGTTTAGTTTTTGTTGCAGTCTGGTTTTTGTTTTTTTAAAGGGATTCCATAAGGACTTAAGAAAAAGCCTATTTGCAAGCATGTAATTACAAAATGCCTAGTGGTCAGAAGGTCTGGATCTTGTCAGCAAGAGCTCTTGGTGCTTTACAGCAACTGAACATCAGCCTCAAAGTATTTGATCTGGGCTGAAGGATGGCAGTGACACATCACTCAGCTGGGTGGGGAATTTCATTGCCATGTACATTGCTTGTTATTCAAATACAGCATGTCGACCAAAAATCATTTCAACTGCTGAGACAAAGCTATTTCATGTTTTCCCTTAGCTCTACTGATACCAATGGAGGAAGAATCAATCTCAGACACATCTGTGGAACCTGGGTGCTGTAGTCCTCAGTTTGTGCAAAGAGAAGAAATAGAAAACTCTTACCTGTTTATTTGTTTCCTTCAAGCCCCTCAGTGCCATCCCCAGACAGTGGGTACAAGTTGTCCTACCAACAGATGGAGATAGGCAAAACCCAAAAGTCTCATGATGTGCCCCCACCCCACCCACACAGGGGGGCTTGCTGGTAAACTGCCCAGTCTTGGCCAGAGCCTGAGATTGCCTGAGCCATTAAAAAAATGCCATTAAATTATTTAGACAAAAAAAAAAAAGAAATAAAAAATCATATCCATCCAACATTAAAAATCGTAACAAAGAAAAAAAATCACCAACACAATAAAAACAGAGAGCTCAATCTGGAATATGTGAGAGGAATGTGGAGAAAGGTGAAGTACCACTGTTCCCCCCTCTCCTCTGCCCAAGGAGCTAAAGCAGCAGCTCCCACTGAGAGGGCAGATGAAGGCTGGTTCCCCAGAGTAGGCACACATCCACCAGATCACCCACAAGTGGAGGATGCCTCCCTGCCTGTCTTGATGGCCTCCCAAGAGGGTAAGAGGCTTTCAGTTTTCAGCTTGGGCTGTGCAGCCATTGTGCTCACTAACACAAGGCTACTGAGCTGCTGCAAAGGGAATTTGCAGCAATATAAATACTGAATAATGCCTGCAGTCAAGGAATCTACCTTACTCTACATTCTTTGTAGGTATCATGTGAGTGGGATTTTACAGATGGCTGCAGGCCTTTTTGTCCAGCTTCCTTAACAGGTAGGGTCTTGGCTTTAGCTATTTGTAAAGCCTGATACCCTCTTACTTGGGCTGACACAATTTTCTCCAACTACAAATCAGCACCTGCTGAACTTGTCACATAAGGCTTCCTTTGGAGCCAGCAGAGAAAAAGAGAAGAGGCTGACACCCTCAGAAAGAGATTTATCTCACTTGCTGTAGTGTGGGATAAATCTGAAGTTGTCCATCTGTCTCATAACTTTGGAGGGAACAAAGATACCTCACTAAAAACCACAGTCTATTGCTTTCAGATGGTTATGTCAGGTGAAATTCATCCTCCTTTAGCTCCTTTCTTCACTACACACTTTCCATCTTCAGAGAAGACCTGGAGTTAAACTTCTCCTCCCTGCAGTGATGTGGACAACTTCAGAGCCAGACTGAGGAGGGGTTTGGCTAGCAGGTACAGCAGATGAAACATCTACTACCCTACTGCAGGACAAGCCCTATCTGGGTTCCCATGGCCCTCTTGCTTTAAGGTAGGCCTTGAAATAGGGAGATGAAAAAAAGGTTTATCAGGGTGTTCTGATAAATTCAGTGGAAGCATTGGGAATAAAATAGCATGTGTTCATTTCCCCTACGTTTTCCCATAGGAAATCTCTTACTTGCATTGGTAGCTGCCCCTTCTGTTGGCAGGACAGATGGGTTGCTAGGATGGAGACGTGCAGAAGATAAGTGTTTTCCAAACCAGTGAAACCTCAAGGTCCCATTGCTGCAACAATAAAAGGTTTGTGGCAGGCTGCATGTTCAGACAGCATCCTACACACTGAGAAAGGTAAAAATACCTTGCCCCAGAAGTCTGGCAACCTGCATGAACCACGTCAGACAGATACAGGACAAAGACCATCTGAGAGGCAGGGCAAGATGGGAGTGGGGGGATCCCTTGACAAAAACGGCACTTCCCCGAGGGCCCTTCGTGCAAGAGAGGGGTCTTGCTAGATGGGGACCAGGGCTGTTCTCAGAAGAATTGAGGTCACTTCAAAGAAAACTGGATGTTACTAGAGTTGTTTCTCTCAGAGTCTTCCAATGAGCACAGAAAGAAGGATTAAACAGCAGCTACTATGGAGCAGTCTGGGCTGACATAGCTGTCACTTGGTGTCACAGGATGAGGCAAAAGAAAAATCAAATAAACCACAAAGTTGACACTGAAGGAAAGACAGACAGAGAGATAAGAACAAGAACATGGACAAGCATGGTCTGGCAGCCTTGTTGACCAAAGAACCCCAGTTTCCCCCCATCCATCTGCTCAAATGAAGACTCCTTATACCCACTGCAGGGGCTGGTGTAGAGGGATACAGGAGAAAAAGGGTTAGTACAGGTACACTGGGCTGGTAATCAGAGAGTGCTGTTTGGTTTATACTTTGAACCACAGAAATGTTTTTCTATTACTCAGATAATAATTATAGAAAATTCAATCAAGCTTTTAGTACCACCACCACTGTTTCTGATGCAAGCCATACCTGTCCACATGTGCAATAATGTAATTAAAAACAATCAATTAATGCTTTAGCTTAATATAGTTTTTCAAATCACCTCAATTTGTATGGCATTATTCTAAAGTGAATTAGAGTGCTAACAAATGAGAGGAGCAACACAGATCTGGAACAATAGGATTATAACTCAATTGTCAAAACAAAGTCAGATGGTGATTTCAAAAGCAAGTAAACAGGAAGAGTGCATACCTTGAAAGGAAGTTTAAAAGGAAGCATGGAGTCAAATGAGAGCAAATTAGTAACAAGAGAAAAAACAAAATAAACATTCAAATTCACATTCAGTTTCCAGGAGAACAATACATATAATACATTCAAACAAAACTTCATTTATGAAAACAGCTTGGATTTTGTTTCTGCTCAAGGCCATAAAAGATACTTGATTTCCTATATTACAGATACATAATAAGCTTCTCACACTACTCCACTTTTAATTGGGCTGTCTGGATCGATAGAAGACAGTTGTTATGCTGACAAATATCCCTGAACACCTGTCCTAGGGCAGAGCCCCTGGATATCCTGAGCACGGCTCAGCTGGTACCCCCACGCTCCGGCCCAGCCCTCTGCCGGCACGCCCAGCCAGCCCTCGGGGACACAACGGGCAGACACGGCATCTGAAGCGCTGGCTTGAGATGCTCCAGCACAGGAATGGCAGTGGGAGTTTCAGGAATGTCAGGTTACCCTCTCATTGCTACTGTGAAAATCCCACAAAGACATTCCCATGGCCTTTAATAGGAGTCTCTTGAGTCTGCTGCTGTGAAAGCAGGGACCTAGAAATACACCCTCCAAATGACCAGCCTCGAGATAGTTTTTGATAACCCCCCTGTCTTTTTCCATCAGCAATTAATTAATCTAGCTTCTTTGTTCTACATGAATAAAGAGCAAAATGAAAATAGATGCTCTCATAGAGATTTCAAAGATACTTTTCCTCAGAACAGGGTTACAAATTTGACTGTATTTTTTCCTGATTCCATTTGCTCTACACATCTTACATAAAAGCAACTTTAATAATCTACTTTTGATCCCTCAAAAGTGAATTTTCAATGCTTTAGCTCACTATGCAGAAAACACAGCAGCCTTTGATAGCAGAACAAAACTGCTGAAATAAATGATTACATTTATGCACTAACCCCCAGCCTTTGGCTGCTCTCTGATTCTGTTTAGACGACTCCTATTAAATACAGAGAGGAGAGTATAGGGATATATCCTCTGGAATATCCACACAGCATACTCACCAAGGATAGATCTAACTAGTCATTAGATGTCACAGCTGTTCCACACAAAGGCAGCTGAAAGAGCCTTTATCAGCAAGTACAAAAGTGATCTCTCCAGACTGCTTGTCTGCATCTCTCTACGAGTGCTGTACGCTCTCATATAAGAAATTTATTCAGACAAAACTCACAATGGAAGAATGAAGCCCCTTTTAGTGGCAATAAAATAGTATGAGACATTCATATAGTCAATGTACTGTGAATGCTGTAGCCTTACAAAGATATGGATTAAGAATGGAATACTAGGGAATAGTCCCTTCTATGTAAAAGAAATTTGACATTTTAATCAACCTAAATCAACATATCAGTCAAAGGAACAGTGTTTCTGGAATTTAAACCAAAGTATTAAATTTCTCTTTTTTTCCTGTAACAATGCATGTAACTGCCTGGAATGTTATCACGGAAGATAGCAAAATAATTGGACAACATCTTCAAACGAGGGCCATATATTAATACTGAGCTAATAGCTTCTAATGGACAGATAAAATAAATAGATATTCTGCTGTCTCTTTCCTTTTTTTTAGATATTTTCAAGGCACTTATTGTGGTTGTATTGAAAAATTCAGTGTGTTCCACTTGTTATATAAGGTAAATGGCTGACCATGCCAAAGAGTCACATGAGAGCTTCCCAAAAATCCTATGCACTTTTATTTAACTGTCAATAACCAGACCTAGCGGAAACAGTGAGATGCCTGCAGCTTTCCATGTGATGTCCCAGTGCTTATTTCCCGGTCCTTTGTATCGGGCACACACATGGTCAACAGCAATTTAAATGTTATCACTACTCATCCCCGTTAACAGCAAGCACCTGGGCAAAGTGTCAGTGCAGGTTTGAGGCTTAAGGCAGAAACAGGGGGTGCAAACAGGGGGAGGAGGCCAACAGCTGTCAGTGCACAGGGAGAAGCACACCCAGACACCAGGAACTGGGGAAACTGACAAACACAAATTTACAGGATGATTATTGCACTCTAACAGACAAAATCATGATCCTTCCCAAGAAACTTCATAGAAATTTTGTCACTTGCTTCAGTGAGGCAACTCAAGACTCCTAATGCTATATGGACCAGGCAAACCTGGCACCTTTTCAATGATTCATTGAAAAAGGCAACCTGGAGATCCACCAGGTGCATTTTGAATGTCAGTACTTAGGGAAAAGATCTTTCTCTTCCTCTAAATAGCAACTTTCTTAAATGGAAAACTGCATTCTGTTTGTCTCAGCAGGTGTTTTTAATAAATAAAATAGCTGAAACTGGTTATTAAATTATTGTCATAACATACAAAATTATTGCTCCATCACTAAGAAACGAGATAATTTTACTGCTTATAATAAGCACATCACCAAAGTATTTTACCAGTGTAAATGCACAAACATGATAGATGTTATTAAAAAAAAAAAGCTTGTGGTATGCATTGTTCAATTAGAGGGAGCTTCACTATTTTAATCTGGTTTTTAAAATACTTCTATAAAAAGAAATCTAATTCTACAATAATTAATAGCAGTGCTCTCTGTTAAAATTGGTACTAATATAAATCATACTTTACTACAGCCTTATCCAGAAAGAACATCTTAATGAATAAGAAAAATCTTTATGGAAACTGGCAATGCTTATTAGACCATATTGACTATGAGCAACAGAGGGACAACAGATTAGACTGGACTGAAATAACAATACACATAGAGGACAGGAACACAGTACCTCTGGAGACATGAGCATGTGCAAAATGGTGGTAAGCAGAAGGATGAAAGGATGATTCAAGAAGAACAAAACTGGAGAAATTAGGCTGAAAAGAAAGTAAAAAGACTAGCAGGAGCCTTGATGGGAGTGGAGATGCTTTAAAATGCTGTTGCATGTGACTTTAAAAAATAAATCTTATTTTGCAAAACAGAAAGTGTTATATGCACCAAGGAGATGACCGCAAAATGAGATATGCAGCAAAAACACGGTAGCCCTCCAAGCATTGCTGAAAACAGAAAACCCTATGCATTTTACAGCCTCAACATGGTGAATATAAGTTTGGCAGAAACGCATAAATGGCATTATAAGCAATGCTACTTACTCTGGAGGCGAATGTTAGCAAGCATGGTGGCTTGATGAGGATGCTGAATATTGAATGGAAATGTCAAAATAAAAAATTTGGAATTAAAAAGAAATTTGAGAAAGTAACATATATGCACCATGGCATCAGAAAATGACCATAAAATGCAAAAAGGTGATGGAGTGATATGGAACAAACCTTGGAGAAATATCGCATCCTTGCTGCATAAAGGCACCCAGGGAAAACCAAAGGCTGTTAAATATTCCAAACTCATTTGGAGGGTCAGGAGGATTCTGAGGGTCACGTGGTTCTTCAGTGTTGTCTTCCAAGTGCCACTCATAAGGGCTGAATCTGCTGACTAGGAAAAGAACTACGCTGACGCCAATGTAAGCAAAGACTATACACATCCAAATTTCATAAGCCAAAGGATCCAGGAAAGAGAACACGCCCGGTTTAGATTTCTGAGGCTTCTTGATCATGATGGAGATGCCCAGGCTCATAAAGGGTTTGGAAAAGTCTATGACCTCTTCTCGCACCAATGTTATGGTGAGGGGGGCAACAGCTATATCTGCTCTCTGAAAAGGGAAAACAAACCCAAGTTAGTTACAAGTCAGACACAAAAGAATCACAATCTAGAGTCTCAGGCTAATGAATCAGATGACAAATTACAAGAGCAAGTGGAAATAAATTCTTTGCAGGCTATTTTGTAGTCGCTGAATTTAAGGACTACATGATATTAACAGAAAATTATTAACAAGTTAAATTACAATCAAATCTGTGTAAGGGGCTCATGACAGCAGCAGATATTTCTATTAAGTTAAAATGGATGAATAAACACTACACAAACTGACAGTGAGATGGCAACCAACACAATGTCATTTTTTAGTAATAGTTTGTAACCATCCATTTGTCTTGACTAGACAAATTCTGTGTTTGCTATTTTTTAATTTTCTCTTTTCCATTCTTTCAGCAAGTTCTCTTGCCTTACTGATTAGTTCAAGATTTTTAAAAGGAACCCATGAGAAGTCACTGAATTTCAGCTGCACTTGGGTGCTACTACTTATATGCTCCTTTAAAACTCTGCTGCAGTAAGGGACAGAAGCGGGACAGGAACCAGACAGACCCTTTCTGTGGTCACTGAAGAACAGTTAACACAGATTTCTGAATCCCTGAGGAGTAAATAGCCTGGAAAATCTGAGGAGAATGCAGTGTCATGTATGCCCTCCTGTCTTAGAGACCTTGGCTCTACACATTTGTAACAGACTGTGCTCTGGGGCTGAGTCACCTGGAAGCACAATTCCATCTATTGCATAATTCATCATCCACCTGGGTGCTGGTGAATGAATACCCTTCCCTTCAATCTATACATCCTTGCTGGATTCCATGGGTTGGCAGGCATGTAAAAACAAATTACTTTCCTGATTAAAAATAACATTCCAGAATAGAATTTTCAACATATTTAACTGTACTTGTATTTCTATGCTACAAAGATTCAAGCCATGCTACTTAGATACTCTAGCCTTGATCCAGCCAATCACTCAAGCAGGTGTATTTGTATGAGAGTGGAATGGAATGCTAAAAAAAGAGCCCTTTTCATTTGAAGAGTGTTATGAGAGTCTACATTCCTACATACACTATTTTAAACATTCTAACTACTCATGTTATTGATATTTTTGAAGAAGGTCTTTCATTGGTAATTAAGAATTTCAGAAAGAAAAAATGTTTCTCAGGGAAACCTTGACTTATCAGTACCCAAACCACTGTGCACCTTTTAAATTAGATTTTTTTCCCCACTAGTAAATAGAAATCTATTTCTGGTGGAAAAATAAAGCCTGATCAAGTGGAAGTTTGAATAAAAGTTAATGGGAAATGTGAATAAGATACAATTAAAATCTGTGCCATAAAAGAATTGAATATGCCTCTATGTAAATCTGGTGGTGATGTACGTGACTGTCATTAATATCTGGTTTGCTCCTCCTTCTAGCTATTGGTTTGGGTTTTACATTTGATAAGCAGAAATGGCAAAGGCTTCTCATGCAGCTGATCAGAGCATCATGGGCTTGGTGCCTGCTGCTGCTCAGCAGCACCGTGCAGCCCTCCTGGAGCACTGCTCAGGGTTTGCAGACCAAGGCCAGTGACAGCCTTGTCAGATGAGGGCTGGCCCTCCCCACAGCTGCCTCTCTCTGCAGGGCACCCATTTGCACACACAACCTCAAGGTTTGCTCCAGCCACCCAAGAATATCTCTCGACAGTTCATACCAGCATGTACAGCTACAAGGTATGTGCACAAGTTCACTGCTTGGAATAATCTGATAAAACCATGCCTGTGCATGTAAGGAAGCCACTTGGAAATCATGGCCCTGGGTGCCCCTTCTGACAGCCCTGCTCAGTCCCTTTTGACAGTCATGTGTACTGGGACACTGCCTTTCCCCTTGAGTGGCCCTTTCCTCAAGGAGAAAACCTCAGCTGATTTGTGGTCACTTACTGCAAAAATCTAGCTGAGCGTGGCCTGAATATAAAAACTGAAAATGCCTTTGGATGCCAGGATGTTTACTGGCTTTGCAAATCAATGTGTTCATCACCTAAGTAATGGAGAGACTGGAGGGGAGGATACGGCCAGAGTGAGGTAACGTCTTTGCAAGATGTTGGAACTTGTTCACTGAGGAATTCCCCAAAAACACATATTTCTCTTATAGCTGCTGCTTGTTGAGCTCCTGTTAAATACCAGATGTCTGCAGTCAGGGTGAGATTCACACAGAATATCAGTTTTAAATGTAGTCAGAGTCCACAGCCAGCTGGAAGACTAAGCACTTTGACCATGCCACTGTACTTCCTGTTGAACTAATGAGGTGCTTACAAATTAATCCTTATTAGAGCAAACTTAATGGATCAGGACTCCTGTGGAGACTTAGCAATGGCTCCATGTGAAGTGAAGCTTAGGTGGGAGGCAGGTGCCTTCCAGCCAGGCACTTCTGCATATGGATTGCCAGCCTTGGAACACTCCATCAAGGGAGGGAAAAGTGCTTCAGCTGTAAGAGCATTTAGTTTCTGAAGCATTTTCATGGACTTGGAGAATTTTAATTCTCCCAAAGTAATATTTTAATTGCCAAAGTAGACATGGTGGAACTCTTCCTAAGTGCTGATACAGCATGCAATAAGGTCTGTATCTCCTTCATGCACAGCTGAGTCCATGCAGGATGTTCCTGTGGGGGGATGAAGCTGATGCTGAAGCACAGACAAATCACTTGTTAAAGCCCTGATTGTTACCATGTTCCTATCATACAGGGCAGATTTCTTCGTAAATAATTTCAAACTGCATTATAATATTAAATGGGATACAAATACTATTTTTCTGATACATCTCAGTCTTCCTGCTTTCCTACCATCCCTACCAAAGGCATTCACTGTATTGGAAACACCAAAACCCGCCCTCATCCTTTAGTGAACAAACGGTTTCTGCAGAGGGAACAAGCATGGCCACACAGGGTCTTGGGAAAGCAGGGCACTGAGAGTGGACCAGCTACAATCCAACACCCAAACCTGGTTGCTCACCACTTCCCTGACTATTAGCTGCACTAGGGAGGTTAAAAAACAGTTCTCTCGTTGCTTATTTATTTAGAGATACAGTATTTGAAATGGAGAGCTTATGGAGAGCTCTAAGCACCCTAAAGGATCATTAATAACTGCGGCACTGTTGAGAATTTCCCTCCCTGTTATGGCTGCAGATAAGCAAAACCCATACAAATTGAGCTCGATTAAAAAGAACACAACCACAAACATGCCCTTCTTCGTACAGAACTGGAGAGGGGTATAAGAACCTCAACAACTGAGCTTTGCTAATCACTCATGACTAATGGTGTTTCAAACATCATCTTCACTGCATTTGAGCCGGGCAAGAAATGTCATGGATTCCTCTGAGGCTTGTTCTGTCTTTGCCCACTAGTGTGGGAGGGATGGATTTAGAGAGGACAGGCAGCACAGAGGCACTGCCCACTCTGCTCAAAGATGACCCGAGGGAGCTGCAAAGCTCCAGAGTCTTATGGGGAGGGAGAAAAAAACAGCAAATGGAAATACCCTTCTACATGGAGAAAGAAAAATGATAAGATGTTCCACCTCTGTAATCCAAAAGGAGGAATGGGATTCTTCTGCTTAC
Source organism: Ploceus nigricollis (assembly GCA_013399945.1). Taxonomy (NCBI): domain Eukaryota; kingdom Metazoa; phylum Chordata; class Aves; order Passeriformes; family Ploceidae; genus Ploceus; species Ploceus nigricollis. The sequence continues at coordinate 106,213 of VXBC01005099.1, read as the reverse complement.
AGACCTACTGATGACTCTCAAATTCAAAGCTGTGCACTAGAGACAGTGAGAGATCTGGGCTGTGCTCCTGCCTGCACAGGCTTTGGGTCACTCCTGCTTGCAGAACTAAACACCTCCTTTGCTCAAGGGTCACTTTTCAAGACGTGGGTCTCGACTGCAGTCACTTTGTGTGATGGGAAGCCAGGCAGCACCCCAACTCTGTGCAGACTGGAGCAGAGGAACAATGACGACTTCCATCAGCAGCCAAACCTCTGTGCACCCCAAAAGTGCTGAATGCAGGTACACAGGGGCACCAGAAGAGACTGTGCTGCAATGGTGACTGTCTCAGAGCATGTTTTAACACTTCTCAGCGCAGTCTAGGGTTTCCAGGTACCAGAAAAGAGTGTCAGACAGAGCAACACATCACCTGTGGTATCAGCTGGTAAGAGCTACCTTTGTAAAGGCAGTCCAATGTCCCCACGGATATTCAGGGTGTGTTGAGAGGCCAGGTCATGGGGGCAATGTGGTTTTAACACATTAGCTCACACTTACTTAAAGCCAACAGGTCATATCCGACTAGCAACATGCTGCATTGAAGTCTTAATGTGCCCTAACTGAGCAGTGTAAAAAGGTATTAAGGTGTTAAAATGGCAATTGGCCCTGTCTGCCACAGTCTGTCAAATTTAAGTCCATTTGTGATTTCTGTGGATGCCCACAGCTCATTCTGACACACTCCTGCCATTCACAGATGGAGACATAAAGGGTACATCTGCTTTTGGGGCTGTGGACATATGTGTGCTTCCTCTGTCTGTGCTTGGACTCGGGTCAGCCAAAGCCCAGGACCATGGCAGCGTGGCTCTGTGCCAGGGCTGTGATCCTGTTCTCCACCACAGCTCAGCCTGGCCAGGGGCTCCACATCTGTCCATGTGTACAGGACAAGGGTCTGTCTGAGCTGCAGGGCAGCAGCATCACACAGCTGCCTTTGGGGACCTGTACCCAGGCTTCCCCCCTGCAGAAACCAGGAGTGAGGAGCAAAGGACAAGCTGCAGCACTCATGGCACAGTCAGGCTCTGCCACAGACTAAGAGCATGTCGGAGACTTAAGGAAAAGTAGGAATCAAAGGAGTCTGCCTCTCTGCTATGATTCAAAGGCTGTATGTGCCATCTTTAGTATTTCTCCATGCTGCTGGTAGAGCCAGAGAGGCCAGCCCCACACGGGGTGGGTTAGTCTGCTCAAGGCAGGGAGATGTGTCGGCGGTCCCGCTCCGACAGACTGCGGAGGCTGCTGGGTTCCGGGGACTGCCTGTCCCTTACATCCCTGCTTCATTCCTTTGTGCTATTTTACATATTGAGAGGTTTTTATAAAGGCTTGTTTCAACCTGAGCAGAGTTTTAAAGGCTGTAAGGTCTGGCTGCTCTTTTCATTCCCAAAGCATTTGTAGTTACAATTAAGATCTGTGTTAAAACTACTGCCAATTAGCCTCAGCGCTATGAAAAACATCAGGCCCGGGGAGGGATGGCTTCCCCTGGCTGAACAGGGAAGGAAGAACAGCAGCCTGCTTTAAAAGGGGAAGAAGAAATAAAAGCCTACAGAAAGAGGCTGACCCCAAAGAAGAGAAAAGACGACTGTCTAGTGCTCAGCAGCTGGTGGGTACAAAGCCCCGAGCACAGGGGCCGAGGGAGGTGCTGCTGCTCCTCAGTCCTCAGCCCGTGGGTCACTGCAGGACAGCACTTGCCTTGCTGGATTGCTCTGCTGGTTGGATTTAAATAGCAATTCAGTCTCCTGGACTAAGAATAATTTAGCTACTTCCCTTCTGAAATGCCCAGGAAAATGCTTTACCTATTTTTTTTATTTTTATTTTGTTGAAAATTTCCATTATTCTTCGGAAATTTCTCTTAGTTTAAAAAAATAACTGCTTGAATGGGTATCTGGTAGGATGAAGAGTTTTATTTTGATGCCATCAGAGTAAAAGAGCAAAATTAAAGGGTTTTTTCCAGCCTGAACTGGCACTTTTTGATTTAGGAAAAATCAAATACATTTCCCTTTATACCAAATTTCATTATTATTATTAATTCATATTAAAATTATCATTACTACTACTATCACTAGCATTTAAAAATTGCTAACAGACCACAAAGCTCTGTTATTCCCCCTCCAACAAGACTGCTGGGTTCTCCTGCCTGAAGCAAAGGAGTTTGAGAATATCTGCTCAGGCAGAATTCCCTGCCTCCAGGGCTGCCGTGCATTGGCATAGCCCCTTGCAAAACCACAAGGAAAGGACCAAGGGGCACAGATGAAGTCCTTGACTTCAGGGACCCTACAGTACAGCAGACTTTTATGCCCTCCAACCAGACCTGATGTGATATGAGACAGGGGAGGGAGAATTTCTAATGGGAAGCATTTTAGTGTGTAAACGGCAATGTGTAACTCTAGGGACTGCTCCAGTCGGCCCAGCTAATGCCGACCTCCAGTGAGTCTTGCCCTGGAGTTCAATATGTGCCATCCTCCAGCCCTGCAGCACAGTGACACAGCACCTCGGGTGCTTTGGGTACAGCTCAGTGCACACTGAGGCCCCCCCTCCATGCAGTGCCTGGAGGCTGCCTGTTCTCCCCTGACTCTGTGCTGCATTCCACAGGAATTGAGAGCAATAGTAACAATGAACCGGCACAGCCCAAACATTAAATACAGTTAATTAGGGTTTTAACATTAAAATGACAAGCCATTCATTTCCTATGATTGTGCTAAGAGCAATTTTAGAAAGGAGTTGCATGCATGGGGCTATGCAAAAAAGGGTTCAGTATTCAAAAAAACTGGGATGCCCCAGCAGTGCCAGGTGGTGGCAAAGAGGCCGCTGGGTCAGGAATATGCTGTATTTGACAAATGACTAGTCACTGCTTATCACTTGAGACAAATGCAATCTAAAGGATTGTGTTTCTGCCACAGCTCAGCTGAGCTGCTGGATAACTGGTACCAAAACCAATCAGGCCCCTTTCATCCTACCAAGTCTATCTTCCACAGATGCTAACAAAGGTACTTAAAATCTAATCTGCCTCTTGTCTTCCCAAAATGGAATCCAGAGGAGCCAAATTTGAGTAATTTTGCTGACAAGATTCACAGGGGCATTATGTTAACATAGTTTTAGTTCCTAATAGAGTTTTAAGCCCGTGAGAGATAAAGGAAAGTTAGCAGGTAAATGAGGCGCTTGCTCCAAATAATTAGCACTTTTTAGAGTACTTCTCATCTTCAAAGGGCTTAGTGCACAGCCTTGTGAGTGTGGTACACAGCCCCCTCTCAACGGATGGAGAAAGAGGCCAAGGGTATTTCACAATGTTTGCAAATAGAGTTGGGAAAAGGTCTGGAGGGCTGGTGAGGTTTGTACTCAGAGCTCAGGGGCTGTTTCCCCTGCTTCCAGAAAGCCAGGTGGATTTCCATGCAGCTTGCAAGCTCAGTTCAGCTGGGCAGTTTGGGGAGCTGGCTCAGCAGCACGGGGCTGGAAGCATTAACTTGGGTCTGCACTCAAACCTCACGGGACACATCTGACCTTTGAATAATTGAGCATTGCAGTGGAGAGGCTTCAGTAACAGAGCTCACAGCATGAGTACAGGAACTGTTGGGGGTCAGGGAGGGAAACATTCCTCAATTTTTCATTAACGAGAAAACACAGATGAAAACTGTGCTCGGAATACAAAGGAACTGACCTTTTTGCAGAGGAAAAGGAGAATGGTGGGTGGTTTTGGGGTTGTTTTAAGGAATGGTCTGTGGTGCCTGCAGGGCTGGTTTTGCTGGTGTGGAAAGGTCACAAGTATGACTAGGGCTAAGTTTGATGCTAAGGAGGCAGAGCTCTCCTGGGTTAGGCTGGTCCCAAGAGGCTGTGGAAAAGGCAGCTGCAGACAACCTGCTTATCACACACTGGTTTGAGTTGGAAAGGACATTTAAAGATCATCTAGTTCAACCTCCCTGCAGTAAGCAGGGACATCTTCCACTAGATCAGGGTGGTTAGAGCTCTGTCCAGCCTGACCTTCAATGTTTCCAGGGATGGGGCATCCATTGCCTCTGTGGGCAACCTGGGCCAGGTCCTCAGCACCCCCAAAATGAAGAATTTCTTCCTAATATCTAATCTGAATCTGCCTTCTTTCAGTTTAAAGCCATTCCTCCTTGTATTATCACCACATGACCCTCTAAAACTTCCCTCTCCATTTATCTTATAGCCCCTTTAGGTATTGGAAGGTGCTCTAAGGTCTCTTTGGAGCCTTCACTTCATCAGACTGAAGAGTCTCAACTCTCTCAGCCTTTCCTCACAGGTCAGGTGCTCCAGCCCCCAGAGCATCTTTGAGGCCCTTTATGCAGGTGGATCTTGTATGGCAGCTGCACAGACTAATCCTACTGGGCTCAAGACACAAAAGCTGTAGCCCACATCACACCTTTCCTCCCCTACTGTACACAGCCCCTGTGCTCTGACTGTTAGCAGCAATTTCAGGTTCTCTTTTCCCATGCTTTTTCCACATGGTATGGTTATTTTATAAGTGAATGAACAAGTCTCATTGCTTGTCACTTGCAAGTACATCAGGAGGACCCGATTACAGCTGATACTCTTGATATTTCTTGAACCACACGCAGAGCAACTGAGGGTATAGGTTTCCAGTGCAATGTAATTTGCTTGGAACTAACCTAAACCTTTGCTTCAGAGGTTCTCAATGGACTTGTGTTCTCTAAGAGAGCAAACTTCAGTTTCCCAAATTGCACAACTGAGGCATGTGGAGTTCAGAAGATTTGCACAATGTCAAACCTCAAAGCAACAGGGAAGCAAAGAGGTAATCCAAGGGTCCAGAACCCTGTTTGCTTTCTGTAATCAGTAGATTTCCCTCCCTGCCACAGTACAATACAACAAAAACATTGTTATTTCTATAAAACATTTTCAAGTACAACAGGCTACCAATTACATAATAAGGCATCAGGACTGACTGCTCCAGAGTAAGAAAACTTGTGAAAATCTAGCAATTACTTAAAAAAGACTGATTCATTGGAAAAGAATTATCTCACCAAACATTTGCAAGAATGATGATGCACTATCCCAAGGAAAATTTGAGGTGACTTTTAGAAATTACACTCAGCCACAGAACAAAAAGGATGCAATTGAAATATGCACTTCTGTTCAGATATTTTTAATAAAGGGAAGCTTGTTAAAAATAAACTGCAAAAAAGATTTGGGCGGAATCACAAATCATCTCATTAGCATTTGAGGAAAAAAAAGATGAAATATCAGCTTGAGAAGTCTTTTCTGCAAAGCCAATTTTCTCCCCCTTCCATCTGGTTTAACTGTATTCCAAAATTCTCATTTTCAAAGAAGGTTCTAAAATGGCAGTTCCGGACTGTTTTTGCTCTTACTAAACCAAGTGATGTACACCCAATATAGAAATATAAAGAAGAATGCAGTGANTCTGACAGTTGATTTTTGAAGCCAAATCCAGGGTTTAAAGAGAAAAATATGTGGGTGATTTCACACCTGCACCGCTTCTTACCCTGAAAAGTAACCATGGAGTTAAATGGGTCTGATCAAACACAAACCAAGATCAGTGACCCAGCAAGACTCAAAATCTCAGATCAGACCTTTAATGAGAGGAACATCCCCCCAGCACTTAAGAGACTGATACAGAAAAAGGAGATCTGGCAAATGAAGAAGAAGCATATAAAGAGCAAACTGGAAATTCTGCTATAAACAAGAATCTGAAATTTGTCCAATGCTACTTCTCAACATTTTGTGGGCTCTGATTTGGAGAACAGCAGTAACAAAGTGACACTTTCCTGCAATGAAACAATTAGAAAAGTAGACTATAAAAATGGCAATACAAAGAAATATCTAGAATTTTAAAGGTAGTATTCAAACAGATGATCTTTATTTTGCAGTTTATTAACTTTGAGCATAATTTTTTATAAAGAACATTAAAATGAAGGTTAAGAGAAACTTACCCCATAGACCAGCTCACCCACCATGCCATTCCATATTTTAGTCTCAGGGTCCCTAGCTCCATATTTCCCATCTCCAACAATTGACAGTTTGTATTTTATTCCAACATGTTTTGCTATTTCAGAAGCTAAGTCTACACAATATCCTTCATATCTCTCATTCCCTTCTAGTTGTTCATGGTTTTTCTTATACATTACATATGGTGATTCCTTTGAAACAAAAGTAAAGATCAAAAGTCTATAAATGTAAAATACAGCTGTAAACCACACAAAATGAGAGCTGTTATTATCCTTTATATTACTGGCAAATATTTACAATATTTCCTGCTTTGGTACAGAAATTAGAAAGACAGACTTCTGCAGCATAAAAATCCTTGGCTGATCCTACAGCCATACATACTCTTGACTGTATTCCTAGTAAGGAGCAACTGAAGACAACAAGACTTTTTAACAAAGTTACATATCTGTTTGCAGAATTAGGCCTGATTAGACAGTAAAGTAGCATCACTGTAGCAACAATTCAAATGTCAGTGTTTAAAGACTGACATATCCAACATCTGCACCATCACCACAATTTCCTAAGGCCCCAGTGGCCAAGAGTGGGGCTCTGATGGACATATTTCCAAAGAAGTCTAAGGGAAGCTAGGTTGAAATCCTCAGCAGTAATTTTTTGTCACTGAATTTCCTTAGCCTTCTTGGAAAATTCTAGTTGAAATGCTGATTATATCTCACAAAATCCATAGGAGTATAAAATACAATGCTTCAGGAAACAGCATAAAATTAACTCATGCTTAGTAGAATTGTAAAAAGCACAAAAGTCCCAATGAATGTTGTACAGAGCAGATCTGTAGAGGTGTTGGGACTGACACAGGTGCTGCTGCTCGTGACACACATGAAGAGCTTTGCTCCTTTGGAATTGCACAGGAAAAGGCTGCTTTTCACCCAGTGCTAGAGCAGTTCCAGGTCTCTACAGGCTGCATTGTGCCACCCTTACTCAGTCCACAGGGCTTGAGTTTACAGGAGCTGTACCTGAGTGAGGGGTGCAAGATTTGACTCTACAGCACAAAGGCCAATCTCTGTGCTCATTTACATGCATGCATAATAACACCACTTACATGAGGCACTTAATTGAGTTCAAATGTCTGGGAAGCAGCAAAGCACAATGGTGAGCTCAGTGAGCTCCTCCTGTGAGCAGACTTACTTATACATACATAAATTAGCAGGGTCAAGCCCTCAGAACACCTCTGGAAGATACTGAACTTTCCAGTCACTTGAATTCACACAGTATTCAACATCTGCCTCCTGACAAGGTGTCTAACACACCTCAGGAGTCACGTGCCTTGTTTCCTAAAAAACATACTACAAACATAAAACTTACCAAGATGGTAGTGACTACTATAGTTCTGTTCTCCACAGATGAAGTGTCATTAGAGGGCAGCTGATCTAATGCTGGCACATATCTTTCATATTCATTCCAATAACCAGCCTATAAAAATGGAGATTGTTACCTCATTACATACCTTTACAAGGACTCTGGTAACTGAACTTGTAAGAGCAGCTGTCAAAACATAAGGCTTTGTAACATTTCTCATTCACTGTTTTTGTCATTTAGGGACTACATTAGCTTTACATCCATTTCCTTAAAGAAACAATGTTCTCAAGCCCAAGAGCAAATCAGCACAAGCCAAATTTAAGTGAAAATACATATTAAATTCTCCCTATCTCAATTCACATCAGTATGGTGCCTGTGGAATAAATTCCCATATATCCACAGCATAAGAACATACTACAAACAAGAAAAGAAACTGCACAGCATTCTGAGTAAAATTCTCTGATTTTGTGATTTTTATCCAATGCAGCCCCTGCAGACCTGAGCTGGCTTTAGCTGCACAGACATCTTTGGCAATGCAGGCACAGCTGCATTATCTCCAGTGTGGGACACAAAACCCTCTGTGAGCATGAGGTGACTTTATCAGCTGGCTGGTGCTGACCTTTGGCTGCATCATTGGGCTGTCACAAGAGCTTTTGTATTTCTGCACAACACAGAAGTAACACTGTTCTCTGCACCCCTCTGAGTGGCTGGGCCATGTTTAGAGGTACTTGGTTATCAAATGTGCAGAAATGTTTAAGGAGTCCCAGTGGTGATCAAACAAGTTAAGAACCTATGTCCAGGTGAAATCAGGGGATTTAAGAGACTCATAGATTCATTCTTCTCTCAGTACTTTTGTCACTCTGTCTACCTAATGTTTTTGAACATCTTCCTTAAACTTGTTTTGTAACACTGATCTAGGCAACTATCCCACTTAGGATCTATACTTTATTTAGGAGATAAGAGAATTATTATGAAATTCTAAATAAAACCAAACTTATTTTCTGTTAATTTCAGAAGGTTTCACTGGTTCCAGCTTCACTGAGGCTCTAAAGCCCAATATGGAGAGGGAGGGAAAAATGGCCAGGAATTTAGAAGATAGGACTAAGCACAGGACCATGACAGCAGGTATTATGCCTGGCAGTGAAAAACCCTCCAGAAGGGTTTTAAGGGAAAAAGTTGTGTTTAAAGTTGACATGGAAACCAGTGAAGATGTTAAGCAGGGTGAGTGGTTTAGTCCAGGAACTGAATATAACAAATTCCTGGGATAGGGAAGACAGCATGAAGGGGGCACTCCTCAGGACCCTGTTATTACACTGCATCTCTGGTATTTTCGAATTTCATTGGTTTGTTGGAATAAATATTTGAGATGGTGTGAAATCTGGATCCATGTCTTGAAACTCACCTTCCGTGACCCAGCAGCTTTCATTTCATACACATCAATTGTGTAATTTGTTCTCCGGCCATAGGTGTCGAACTGGATGTTCCCTGTCATTCCTTGAACTTGCACCTTGAGGGAATAAACAGAAAAGCATTTTAATAAAAAAGATTCACTTTATTTTTTATCTGTGTAAGAGACTTGTACAGCTTCTGACACAGCCAGTTGTACTGTTCAAAACAACCCCAGTCCTCATTCTCTGAGTTCCAGTTGTAAATATTTGTTAGCACTCAGCTGGTGACTCGGAGTGAGCCAGAGTGAGCTGCATTTGAATGAAATTAGCCCTGCAGGTATGTTAAATGTAAGAAAGACTGATGCTGCCATGCTTGGTCAGGCTGGGTTCACTGGTACAGAATCAGTGAGGCACAAGCAACAATTAGTGCAGTTAAACCCCTACAATATGGCACAGAGTGATCTGCAGTACAGACCAGAACAGCATATCATTGCTCATTCTGGGAAGTGCTTTATTTTAAGATCAGTCCCAGTGTAGGAGAAAAGAACGAATGTCTTCTCTGAATGAGCACAGACAATTGTCTCTACTGCTTATGGGGTTTTGGTCTCAGTCAGGATGGATGGGTGTACAGACGGTAAGTCATTATCATTACCTACTCACATGAATCATCTGAAGGGGAAGCATAAAGTACTTTGTCTCAAAAAAAAAGCCTTTCTTATTTCCCTGTATGAAAGGATGAGGTATTTTCGTTTATCACTCATCAACACTGACAAGCTGTCATCTCAGGCAGAAAAGGTAACAGTCCCAAACTTCAGTAGGGGAAAATTAGCTTTAATATTTAGCAAAAATTGTAGAAGTTACAGGAAGAGGTGATGCTAGACTAGTCAAAGGCAAACTGTTCAGGGCTGGTGACCGATCTGTTGGTCACTGCTTAGAGATGAGATGCGAGGCTACATAAAACAAAAATTCCATGGACCCCAAATTATCCAATGAGCCAAATTCACACCGACATATAGGGATTTTCTTTTTATCAGTAAGTGGATTTGAACCTTCTTTAAAAAAGTTTATATCACTACAGGGGCTGGAAAAAAATCTGAGGTATTCCTGTCTCCAGAAAGCTAGAGAGATGAATTGCACTTTGAAAACCAAATTTGACCCTAAGAGGTCTTATCAACAGTGGGCTCAGCAAATGTATTTGTAGGGTATTGACACATAAGTTGCATCCAGATGTGAGTTGCTGTGCCTGCCTCTGGCATTTACTGGAGGCTATCTGGCTACCTTAGCACAGCAATGACTGGGTGACTCACAGAGCTTGTTACACTGGCTCCATCCTGATGCCCACTGAGACATGAGCTTCGTGCACTGGACACCTTTTGGCTTCAAATTTAATTTGTTTCTCTTTGGTGGGAAAACTCAGCACTTAGCAAAACCTGGCTGCACTGAGGCAGGAAGGCTTGCCAGGACTCAAACATTTTTGGTGGCAGCTTGTGGAGGCAATTGCAGAGTGACTATTTGTAAGTGTCCAGATCTGTCCAGGTAAACTGTCTGCCACTGACCAGATGTGTTAGAACCAGCTTCAGAAACAAAGATATGCACAGTTTTCAAGGCTGTTGGGAAGAAGTTTCATGTAATGCCCAACTATCTTGCCAGCAAGGTGACTATAGTGAGGCACTGGACCTTCAGATGGCACAGGATAGATATTTCAAGGATATCCTGGAAAAAACATTCTAATCTGAGTTGATGCTACAGAGTGGAGAGGAAAAGTTATTAAATCATTGGGTTTTTTTTTTTCCTGAGCAAAGATTCAAAATCATTGTCTGCACAGAAGGGGAGAAGTTGATGGACAGGATGGGTACTGGAAGGCCATGTGGGATAATCTTGGGTAGCTCTTGTTTGAAGTGTACAGAAATCTTGCTTACATGACTCTGAATAGCTAAATAAATTCAAGGCAATCAGCTAAAAGTCAATCTTCTGCATTTTTTGCCTTTTTATATTTTTTTAATATGTTTTTTTAATAAGTTCTCCTAAATAAGGGAGTGTCCTATTGCAGTGCTGGTTTTCTCTATTGACACGAATACCTCATATATCAGTACAGTACATATTCTTTAACTATTGTGAAGATTGAATTTAGTTATTTCTCTTCAAAAGTGTGCAATGCTACACTAATGAATGTGCAGTGAGGGCATATGTTAGGAGGTGAAAAAATGGCATAAAAAAGAGCTCTGGCTCTTTTTATGTGAGACTAAACCATCTCAGTTTTAAGAGTGAAATAATCTGATTATAACCATCCACAACTCATTATAATATTGTGATATAATCCTCCCAATTTGGTAGCTGAGAAAAAGCAGCAATTAAGCTAAGTGTATGAAGATTGACCTAGGATTTGTTTACACCTAACATAGGCTTAATTCTGATCTCTCTCACTCCAGTTCTATGTCTGTCTGATATAATCAATGCTAACAGGTTTGTTTGAGCGTTACTTGAGCCAGATTAAAAGCAGCAATCTTGTCTTTTATACTTACAAAAACATTATCCAATTTTCCTGTTGTCACTTGCTTTAACACAAATAGCAGACTAAAAAGAGTTAAAAATCAACAAAATTAGAGACATAAGTGAGGTAGGATCCCATGCCATAACGAGTGTTAGGGATAAAAATTTGGCCATGCAGAAGGTAATCTGGCTGAGTGCAAAGTTATGCCAGGAATCACAACTGGTTGGAGGCTAAACTATTCCTGGGTTCAGGCTGGTGCTGAGATCTATCAGTACTGCTATGATCAACAAAAATTTCTCCACTGTTTTAAACCAATCTGTACTGACTTTTTACTGGCAAATTATCAAAACTGCACACATGCATTTAAGTTCATAAACACATCTATCCCTGCAAGAATTACAACACATGTACCAAAGACCCCACATGTACCAAAGACAACACATGTACAAAGAGATGAATTGCCTGTTAGTCAGATTTGCAGGCTCACCCTGACTTTAGAAACCACTAATATGTGTTTGATTGCAAAATGGCTCATGCTCACTCTCCTGGGAAGCTGGGGTGTTACAGGGGAGCTGGGGGATTGTAGGTGCTCTGGTGGGGACAATCAGGCAGCTGCTGCATCAGTACCAGAGGGATTTTGGCCAAAGTTTTGAGAGCTAGTATGTTATGCCTTGCCCTCTATTGAATTTATTTTATCCATCCTTTGAAGTTCATCATCACCTTTGTTTTTACTTTGTTTCCCCTGAGGAGCTGCAGCTGTTTGTGTGAGTACAGAAGCTCTGTGTACATGGAGCAGGACACAAGCACTACAGAATTGCTGCTGTTGCTCTTTAGCTGCTATCTTTGCCCTTACCATTTTCAGTGCTCTTTCTATATCAATTCCTTGGCTCCATGGCACTGCAGGGTTAGCCAGGCAGTCTCCAGCACTGCCTCTCCTGGAGACATCCACACGCTGCCTTCGGAGGTACCGGAAAGCCTCTGCTATGACCAGGACTGCATCATGGGTCAGTGCAGACGTGTACTGCAATTGATACAAAGAAAATACAGCAACAAATTGCAATTTTAGAATTGCCCCAGGTATCACATCAAGTCCTCCTCTTTGTTAGAGCAGAAAAATCATGCTTGCTGTTCAGGGCTGGTGACTGATCTGCTGGCCACTGTTTAGAGATGAGGTGCAAGGCTACATAAACCAAAAATTCCATGGACCCAAAATTATCCAGTGAGCCAAATTCACACTGACATATAGGGAGTTTCTTTTTATCAGTAAGTGGATTTGAACCTTCTTTAAAATAGTTTATATCACTACAGGGGCTGGAAAAAATCTGAGGTATTCCTGTCTTCTGTTGCCACAGGCCCCCAGCCAGGGAATAATTAGCATTTCCTCCATGGTTGCAGAAGGCTGATCAATTGCTTTGTTATATCATCTCATCCTATATTATACTATCCTTATTAAGAAACCCAGTAACCCTTCCAGCCAGTCTGATACAGCTTTGACCTAACTGGTCAATCAATCCAAACACCATCCAGTGTCCAATTAAGAAATCACCCTTTGGTAAACAAATCTCCATGACACATTCCACACGTGCACAACAGCAGGTGCAGCAAGTGGAGATAAGAATTGTTTCTCATTCTTTCCTCTGATCTTCTCAGAGCCTTCCCTGGGAGAATGCCTGGGAAGGTCTGTGCCTGCTCTCTGTGGCCAGAGAGCTGCTGCCACACTCCCCAGAAAGCTAGAGTNCAGGGCTGGTGACTGATCTGCTGGCCACTGTTTAGAGATGAGGTGCAAGGCTACATAAACCAAAAATTCCATGGACCCAAAATTATCCAGTGAGCCAAATTCACACTGACATATAGGGAGTTTCTTTTTATCAGTAAGTGGATTTGAACCTTCTTTAAAAAAGTTTATATCACTACAGGGGCTGGAAAAAATCTGAGGTATTCCTGTCTTCTGTTGCCACAGGCCCCCAGCCAGGGAATAATTAGCATTTCCTCCATGGTTGCAGAAGGCTGATCAATTGCTTTGTTATATCATCTCATCCTATATTAAACTATACTTATTAAGAAACTCAGAAACCCTTCCAGCCAGTCTGATACAGCTTTGACCTAATTGGCCAATCAATCCAAACACCATCCAGTGTCCAATTAAGAAATCACCCTTTGGTAAACAAATCTCCATGACACATTCCACATGTGCACAACAGCAGGTGCAACAAGTGGAGATAAGAATTGTTTCTCATTCTTTCCTCTGATCTTCTCAGAGCCTTCCCTGGGAAAATGCCTGGGAAGGTCTGTGCCTGCTCTCTGTGGCCAGAGAGCTGCTGCCACACTCCCCAGAAAGCTAGAGTGATGAATTGCACTTTGAAAACCAAATTTGACCCCAAGATGTCTTATCAACTGTGGACTGTGGACCCTTTGCTTGCTCTCTGTCCTTCAGCTGCTGCTTTGTAAAAATTCTACCTATTTCAATTAACAAATTAAAAATATTTTGATTCTGTTTAGCATATAGCAGCAAAATAAAAATAGCAGTTCATAGTTGCATAAAATTTCAATTTAATTGGAAACTTGCTCATCTAGATGAGCTTACTACAAATGTCTGCAATTCCATGCTGAACCATACTGATACCAAAGGAAAGCTCATATTTGAGTTTTTGCATTAGGTATTTTTTTTTGTTTTTAACAAGATTGCCAAGAGAGCTTTGACTTGAAGTTAACATAAATAATTTCTGTTTGGATCACTATCCTGATTAGGTAGCATCTGTGGCAAGGAATAGATAAGATTACTTTTCTTAGAAAACAGCTATACAAGCAAGTAATCACAAAATACACTTTAGGCATCACATCACCTTGGTAATTCACCATCTGCCTTCCCTTACTCCATGATAAATCTGCAGAGGGTGGTAAGCTCTGTGGAGCTGCAGCTCTTGAACAAAATCCCCAGACAACTGAACTTACGTGCTCCTGTTGCTGTCAACTTCATTCACTGCTCGTTGCATGTTATCTGGTGACACCCCCCCAGTGCTATAAATTTAGTATCACCTAGAAAATGTCATCAAAGAGGGCTTTTTTTTTTTTTTTGGTATTTTTTCCACATGTATTGGTTGTCTGAAAGTTGTTCTCTCCTAGAGTGGCCTGGGCTTTGCATATGACACCCCTGGGTTCCACTGGCATTACAGCACACCTGTAATTTCAGGGTCTGTCTAGAGGAGACCCTCTCAGCATGGACCTACTGGGAGCAATTGAACATGCTCAGTCTGTAAGAGCAGATTTCAAGTCCCTTGTAAGTGAACTTCAATACCTCCACATCATTTGTAAGAGAACAAAGGAAGAAATGAAGAATGGAAGGTGCACCTGCCCTTCTTTTGGCTGTCTGGTCCCATAGAGATCCTGCCTCCTAAGGAACCTTGTGCTGGAGTTCAGGCCACAAGATCTGCTGCCCATGTGTGAGTTAGAAAGGCAGAAATCCAAGTTTTAGCTGCTTATTCAGCTACTCTCTTTGTGGATAAGATTTATTATATTCAGAAATTAATTCTATCCTGTAGGGCAGAATAGCACAATTGGAGGTTCCGCATTTCTCAAAACTGAGTATTATCTTACTGCAAGTTCTTCAGTTTGATACCAAGCCATAGGAACTCTGCACAGAACAAGGTGTGTCTGCATGTGCAGATCAAGAGAATTGTGTCTGATAAAAAAGAGTGCAGACATAGGGCTGTGAAGAAGGTGATAGAGCAGACATTTCATTGAGCTTTAAATGACAGCAGCTTATAAACTTACTGGGAGTGGGTGGTGGTTCCTGCTCTGACTGTACAGCACAGGCACTCTTCTGATCCTGCCCACCCCTTTACCTCTCCCTGTGATGCTTTGCAATAATCACTCTCTCCTCTTTTAGAAAGTTAACAAAGGTTATATACATCACAATCCACACAATAATACGGAACTGGACAGTGATTTTAATGTATTTGTTCCTGTATTTAAAAAAGTCTTGTAATAGCTGTCCAATCTAGCACTACATAAAACTTACACATTGATAATTTTTTCAGCAGACTGCGTCAATTGTCAGTAACCTTAATGCAGCCCCTTCCAAGTCATGCCAAGAGAGCTATCTAATTTTCTACTTTATTTGAATTCTACTTATAAATGCATGAGCATGCAAAGAGAAAAAAGAGAGAAAGAAGGGAAAGGCTGATAAAATACAGAATAAATTAAACATCAGGACTTTAATCTCTAGGCAATTTTATTTCCTAATCAAAAATATTGTACCTCAATTCTTAAGTATGCTTTTTGTCTGATTGACAAATACTGTGCACATTTCTATAACGAGCTGTACATTTGTGGAAAGGTAATGTAATCTTTGTGTTTCTACCATATACTTAAGATTCTTTTTTAAGGAGGGAGAATAATTTTTTCCTCAAGGTAAATTGCTTTCAAGTGGAATAAAATCATCTCAGGTTAACTTTGTATATTTCAGAGCTTTTAAGATTAGTATGATACTTATCTTCACTTCTGCATCACTGCTAGAAAGCTTTAGAAAGCAGGGCTAAGTCCTAATCCACAGGCAACAATACACTAATCCGGTTTTTGTGGGCCTCTGTTTGCCTTTCTCTGCTTCCTCTGAAATGCCAGAAAGGCTGTGAGATGGCGTGGGATTAAGAAAATTTTCCTCCCTCACAGAAATGACATGATCCCAGGGATGGAACAGCATTTCTCCAAATGCCACCAGCCATTAATGAATGGCACTGCCAGAAGGAGCAGACCCTCGCAAGTGGCTCCTATTCTGTCTGTAGCCCAACCCAGGGCTACTGCCTACCCTGCTGCCCCCATGTGTGGAACTGGAGTAGATTTTTCCTTCCTATCTAGTATTTTAATGCTTTCCTGACCCTTGTCTAAATCATACCGAGACATTACTCCAGTTTATCAAAGTAATTTTGAATTCCAAATCTGTTCCATCAATTTGTATGGGTCCTTCCTAAACCAAACACGAAAGACATGAACTGTCTTGTCAGGGCAGTGGTTTTTAGGTTTGGCTGCCCTGAGAAACCAGTCTGTACACTACCATACCCAGGTTTCATTCACCTATGGATAGCAGTGAAAAAGAACAGATCTCACCAAAATAAGAGAAAGAAGGAACATAATAGGAATATTACTAATATGCAGTAGTCCTCGAAGATTTTACGACTTCTGTGCCTAGACAGAGTTTCCCTGATGCACTCCTTCACAGGACAGTGAATAGCATCCCCCTCTATCATAGAGATGCTGAGGCAGGAAAAAATCTGGGTGAGATAGTAACAGGTTACAAGTTTCCTAATAACAGGTGCATTTACTTCACCTAATCTGTGAACTGGGACTTTCATCTAAAAAAAATTTGAAAAATTTTATTGGTTTCAGTTTTAATAGCCAGACTGTTTAAGTAAAGGACAATGGTGCAAGACGGAGGGTTAGGGTAACTGCCAGTGGTAACTAGGAGGCAGCAGTGCCTCCTTAGTGACTCCAGAGCTACTTAATTTTGCATGTGAAATTCTCTACTACCATTAAAATGGACTAGTAATCTACATTTTGCATCTAAAACCTAACCTAACTAGCCCCCATATCCAGCTCAAGACTAACTCAAGAGGTTCATGTTAGAAGTTTTTATATCCACTGCACAGTGGCAGGATTTGCAAGACCAAGCCTTTGCTTCTGAGGAACTCCCACCATGGTGGGCACTTGTGTGTAACAGCTTCTGCCTCTTTCTTCTGGAAGGGCAGTGAATGTTGTGACTGATTCTCACTGGGGATCTGTATCACACTCATGCACATATCTGAGGTTAAAAACTCCCAAAGAATTGTCAAAAGCATTATCATGTCCATCACTGACAGGTTAAAATAAATACCTTTAATGGTGAGTTTTTGGCTTCAGGGAATTCCCTTTCATCAAGCCTCATCCAGCGCTGTAGAAACTGTTGAACCATTGGATTTTCATTATTAACAATCTGGAATCCAGTAATGTTGGCACCTCCATGCATTACTCTCTCCAGAACAATGTCTGTGAAACCCTGGGAGGACACACGTAGAAAAAAAGAATCATTGTCATCCAAAGGCACTTTCCTCTGGTTCAGTTTTACCTGCTACAAGTGCAGCACAAAGGACACTGCCTAATGTCACTCTTGTTGAAGAATATTCTACCAAGGAGACAACTACTATCACAATTAGGATTTTGATAGTGGCATAGAACAGAATTTAAACCATCTTCTTGTTTGTTGCAATAGAAAACTTCCCCTTTTGGTTGTGGCAATGTGGTAGGTAATATTTGCCAGTCAGAAAGAAAACAGCAGGGAAACTTGAAGTACCATTTTCTCTTTTGTCCTGATCATGGTGAAAACTGGTCAAGGACCTCAAGTCCCATCTGTACAGCAAAGTGAACACAAAGGTTCAGGGCTGGGAAAGAAAACCACTCAATCTCTTGCCAGGCAGTTCTCCACCACAGCATCACTCAGCATGTCACGTGCAAGCAGAACAGGATGATTCTCTCCCACTCTGTTGTTATTTATACCTGAGGCAGTAAATTGGAGCCTTTTTGATTAGTATGACTTGATTGCAGTCATGTTTATCTGAATGTCAATGGTTACACATACTAAAAGGCAACCCAGAATAAGAACCTCTGTATTTCTATGCACGAGCTAATCAGTGAGATCATGTCTGCTTCTTATAATGCAAAATGATGCATCTTAAAGTCATACAGTACTTACACTAAATAAGGACATTTTAAAATTTGTCTTTTCTGCTTTAATCACACCAAAGCATGGATACAGAGAATCTTTGAGTAATTAGGATTGCCAACTAGAAAGTGAGAGTTTTGGAAAAACTCACATTTTTCTACTCGCAGTAGGCACAGAACCTAAAAATGAGTCTTCCTGCAGGATTAATTACAATACAAGACTTTTTGTGAGGAACTTAAGTAGACGGTGTTTCAAAAACATCACAAACATCCCTGAAAGTCAATCCTACTCTCCAGAAGAAGCTCTAATACAGATAGAAATGTACAGCCTCTTCCTGGTAGGTCAGCACATACACAGGCACAACCCTACACTCTGAAATACAAAAGAAAAGCTAAACAGCCTTGGTGGTTTACTTGATAGAATTGTTCTAATTTGCAGCTTTTTACCACTTATACAGAAACATGCTACAATTATTTTTCATGGAGTGCTTAAATTCAAAATATGTTTATAGAAAATTACAGTCACAAACATCTAATTTATGAGGATAGAAATTATTGGAAAATATATAGTTAAATTACTACTTTAAAATTAGTAGAGGACATGGCATTTTCTGACAAAAGAAACTGAGTAGAGGTGACATACCAGTTATAGTATTTACTGAAGTAATTTCTCAAAATCCAAGTACTCATCCATGCATTTCCACTTCCTGATTAAAGTTTCCACAACCTGAACAGAATATTTTACCCTCTAAAATGCAGCTATATTTTCCATGAAGAAAAGTTCTTACCAGGTTAGCTAACATGTAGTGATAGCCTCTAGAATGTTTGCCGAGGATTACAACCTGTGTGGAGAAAAACATTACATATTATTCAGTTGTAAGAAGATGACTCTTAACTGGTGGAAAAGAGACAGAGAATGAACATTTTGATAATCTTCTATGTTCAATCCATGAGCAGCACGAGCATTCCAGATCTGTGGCACTGCAGACAAGATGTAGTCCTTTGTGTTTTTCAAACACATGGGCAGAGTACAACAAAGAGTAACTCACAGGGCTGGGAAGACTCTTCTTGCAGAGATGACCTTACCTGGCAAATTCACTCTTGTGGTCAGTGTCCTCCCTGCTGAGCAGGTTAATTTTAGTTATCAGTTCAAGTATTTCTGCTCTGAAATGAGGCAATACTGTGTCTACCCAAAGTAAATTCCTGTTTACTTTGTTCCTTGTTTGTGGAGTGTAGGAGAGGTGCAGGACACAGCCCAGCCTCTCACTGTGTTTATTAACCTGTACCATCACAGCAGGGCTGGGGAGGCTCCAAGTTGTACAGGGAGTTCTCTACAGGAACTCTGGCCAAGCCTTTTCATGTATGAATGTCTAAAGTTAAATTCCCAAAGTTATAAGCAATGACCTTCATTGCCTTTTGACAGGTTCCAAAAGGCCTGAAAACCTGTCATTTCTGGTGCATCTAAATGGATACATCTGACCTTACAATGTTTTGTCAAAATTGCTACTAAATGTTATGTTGCACATTCCACTAAGCAACATCTCCTGCCCTGGCTGACCTCACTTGGGCATCTCTCCGTACCAACAGTCATTAAATGGAATAGCTAAGAGACAAAAGGGCAGCAGGATGAACTCAGCAGCTGGATTCTCTGAGGGTAATGGGGAACAGTGGAGGCAGCACTGTCTGGCAAGCCTGAACTCTGCCATCCTGTGTACTTCTCCCCACTCCAGGAATCCTGTGCTTTTGCATAAGGAAGGAAAACAAACACTTCCCATGTCTACACAGCGGGCAGCTGGCTCATCAGCAATGCCACTTGTGCAAAACTGTGCCCTTGCCTTCAGATTATAACTTCAGAAACATCAGTCCCACAGCCATCAAATGGAACAACATCCACCAGTAAGAATTTAATTTATAATTGTGGTGATTGCACGCATGTTAGGACATAATCCATTCTACTCAGGCTTGCTGGGTTAAAACCAGCAAACATAATGTTGGCAATACACACAATTATCGTAGTATATGTCCAAGCAGCTCAAGCAAACAGATGATGCTTTTTGATGAATCATCCGAAAATCCATACATAACCATACAAATGTACTCCATGATCACAGAAAAACACTCCAAACACCACACTTTAAAAGAAAACATAACCACTTAACGTCTTTGCTAAAAACAGATGACATTTGAGTCACTGACTTTAGCTATACTGCTGAGCCTGCTCAAGTTCTTGATTAAATTATTAAGTTCCCAATTGCCTCTTTGGGTAGTATTGTCCTTAATAGATGCCATTTCTTTTAAATTCACATTTAATTCTGTAGGAATTTGCATACTTCCAGCAGCCTGAAAATAAACTGTTTTTCAGGTCCTCTTGAGAACTGTATGTACACTCTGTTGGTAGAAAGCATCTGCTTTCCTACACTCACATTTGTTTTCTGTGGAAATGTGCAGGCTTCCTTCAGATCATCTGCTGTGCATGCTATTTGCATACTGAATTCTCTGTACATTTTAATTTCACCTTAAAGGCAGGTTAGAGACAAAAAACTTATTTAAGAACAATTGTGGTTTTAACCTTAACAACAAATAAGAAAGCTTTTACATTTCTATTCAGAAATGTGTTTGTTTAAGAGAAAAATATCACCACAGATGAAGTCAGAGGCTGTAAGAAAAACATACATGGAACTGCTACAGGCATCAGGAGCAATACTGCAAGTAGGAAATGTAGGACTCATTAGCATAGATCAGACTCAACTTTCGTCTCATCTGTTGTCATGTCCTCAAAATGACTCTGTTTATTAAACCTTTGAGAGGTTCAACACACTACAGCCAAGCTGTAATTCATAAAGCATCTTTCAGAAGTGACCTGACAGCATTTCTATTCATACAATCCACCACGCTGGCTCATAACTATTGAACTGGATCTTAACAATGTGTTTAAAATTCATTACACACTACACAGCTGTCCTAAATCTTAACAAGTACAACTCACTTTCCCTCACTTTCCACCCTGCACCAACTGTCCAGCATGTTGAAGGGAGCTGCTGGATTAGTGAGCCCAGCAGAAACAATCACAGACATGTGTTACTCTCAGGGGAGCCAAGTGATAGATAAAGCTTTTTTATGAAGAAGGAAAACAGGAGTATAACAGTATAACAGGAGTATAACAAATAAATCTCATCAACTGCTGATATATTGTGAAGCTTATACAGAAAGTGGGATATTGAATAGTGGTGGTGAATAGAAAGCCAGGATTACAGGGCAAGGATTTCACAGAGCTACATGTCTTTCCTAAGTTTGACTTCCAAGACTTAATATTGCTTTCACCTTGACTGAAAGAAAAGCTTATAAGATTTTACACTGAACAAAGGAGAAGAGGAAAAAATGGCTGGAAACCATCATGAATAATTCAGATTTCTGATCCCACATAATTCTTGCTTTGTAGATAAAAAGATCATAATGTCAGGTTTGATATAGAATCAAATAAAGTTTGTATTTTTAATTAACGCTTTGGATATTTCCAAGTAATTAAGAGAATATCTAGAGGGAACAAAACTAAAATGTATCTGCTTTCAAAATAAAAGTAAAAGCTGCTGGTCAGCAGCAGGCTTACTTGAAGTACAGACCTATATGCCAGATTGAGAAATTAAAACACCAATGGCAATTTTACTTTTCCTTTTGCCTAGGGGAGTTATTTTTTGAATGCAAGCATAAAGACAATTTCGTTTCCACTGCATCAATCATCATTATAACAAATAGGCAACTACAAATTTTTTGCCTTAGCTTTTAGATTTTTCCTAAAGTTTTGGAAGACAGCACTAAAAATATTAACTGGCTAATATTAAGTTGGTATGAACCACTGTGGTATTTCTAGAGCAATATTGACAGTTCTCTCAGGAGGACACCCATGTCTTTCCTACACTGGTGAGCTCTTCAGATGCAGCCTCACCACTGCAGAGTAAAAAGGAAGGGTCACCTCTAGTGACCTGCTGACCATGCTGATCCAATGCAGCCCAGGATGCTGTGGCCTTCTTTGCTGTGACAGTACAGGGCTGGCTTGTGGTCAGCTTGACTACCAGGACTACTTGGTGTATCACTCCTCTTACTTTGGAATCATTTGCAAACTTGCTGAAGACGTCTGCACTCCATCCCATAACCTTCAGCTCACTCACAGAGAGGTTAAACAGGATTAGCCCCAGCACCCTCAGGGTACCCCAAACAGTAACTAACCTTCAGCCTGCCTCTGTGTTGCTGATCACAACCCTCTAAGCCCAGCAGTTCAGTCATTTTTAAATCTTCCTGTCTCTGTGGGCTTTAATTTTAAAAAGGCATTGAAAAATACAAGCTAAGAGGATATGCTTGCACTTTTACTGCGAGAAGGAGCTATAACGAATTTGGCAGCAGTGAAAGGAAAACTACCATGTCCAATTAATATCTGTAAGGAGCATATCTTCCCTACACTTGAATCCACTGCCATCTGGTCAGTTTAGTCTGACCAGGATGTCAGACTAAAGGATTTATCATCCTTTATTTACACATGAGAAAAGAAAAAAAAACTAGATCACAAAAGTACAGACTGCCTCATCTACAGCTCAAAACCACAATATTTTATGAGTCTATTAGATCTTTCCATAACATAAAATACTGATGCTGACAGGCAGTATTGCCACAAAGAAGGCCTGAAAATTTTTACTGTGCTTTTCATACCTGACAAGTGGCAGAAATATGCCACTTTAATGGAATGACAGGCAGAGAGCTGACCTGCTGTAATGTGTCTTTCCATTTTGACTGTATCTGGGAACAACGAAGCAGTGTTAACTCTAGAGCTCTTCTTTCCTATGTTTTAGTAAGACAGTAGTAAGAAAAATGAAATTTCCCAGAAGATCAGAGTTAAAAATGATTTTGTTGTCTTTGTTGAGGTTATTTGTACATTAATTTGGGTTCTATTGTTACAAAAAGCCTACACTTAAAAAAGAATCTACTGTTTTTCAAGTACACATGCACATTTCTGAGGACAGAACTTAGCTATCTCTAGTTAGACAGTAATGTGCCTTTACACCTCACTTAGAAATACAATTATGACACCTCTGCCTTCAAAGCAGTGAGCAAATGTCAGAAGTGATTGCACAACTCTTTCTTTCCCACAGCAAACAAGCAAAACTGATAAATGGACTCAGGGATAAAAAAAAATTTAACAGCATTGTCAGGATGAGCTATCAGTGTTGATTGCACTTCATGGGAACAGAGGGATATCAAGCATAGCAACAACTGTCTGGCAAGCCTAAATTGTTGTGGAGCACACTGTCTTCTCACCTGGGTAGCAGGTCAGGTGTTTTCTAGCTCCTAGCCCTATTGAAAGCATTTCTGTTCTGAGGATGGAGCTACTTGAAGCTTATCTCAGATCGGAGCAGCTCCTACCTACATTGGATTGAATGACTGAAAAGCTGAGCCTGTTGATGCAGCACCCTACTGAACCAGTGGTACCAGCTAATTTGTCTTCAGGACAAAATGAAGAAAGGAGAGGAACAGAGTATCAGGGTGACCATCCAATTAGTTTAATAGAAACTGAGGGCAAGGCCCAAAAAGTTATCAGTACATTAGCAAGACGTTTAACCTCTCTTGAGTGCCATCTGCAAGTACTGCATCTCAGCTCTGTTCCCACCCCTCAGCAAAAGGAGGAACTTCTGAAGCCTCTCAGAGTCCTCTCCCTGCCCTCCTGCCCACTCCTGCAGACCCTTCCTGCCCTGGGGGAGCTGCCTATGGGGTCTGCAGCCATGGCACTGCAGTTCTCTGCCTCAGTGCACTACAAGCAGCAATGCAGGAGTCACCAGTGCACCACGAGAGCAATGGACAGCAGCACATCGTCATTCCTCACTATGGCTGCTCTGCTCAGGTCACCCTTTGTCACGTAAATTTTCCAGACAGGACTAGGAAAAAGAGGAGGAGAACAGAAAACAAAATTCTCTTGTGAGAACAGGACTTTCCTCATCTAACCAGACATTACAGTAAAAATAAGATCCCTTGTAACCCCAGTAGCTCAATTTTATTGTGAGCTGGCAGAGCCCACTCACCTGTTTTCCAATTTACACACAAGCCTCTGAAGGAAGACCATATTCCCTTTGAAGATTATAAACACTAGACAAGGTTCAATTTTCTCTCAGTATATTTATAAAAAAGGGTGTTTTTGGTGTCATGATTTTGTCTCTTTCTATCACACCAACACCAGCAGTGCCGATACATGAGGTTCCACAGGCACCACAATCTCATGGTGACAGAAGACACATCCCAGCTACTGGTGGTCTGTCACTGCCAAACAAGTGATGCCTGCCCTGCCTTTAATTCTGTAGAGACAAAACCATTTCCACATTCTGCAGGAGATGCTTCCCTCACACAAAGGGTCAAAACCTCATGACTGTAACTGTAGTGCAAATCCAGGGAAGGAAATTTATCTCTTCACTTGGTATTAATGGGACAGGAATCTGGCCAGCAGGGATAGTGATGCTGTAAAATATGCAGTAAACAATGATTTCATTTATATGAAGAATGAGTACTATATTAAATTTGAGTTAAATATTAAATGAAGAATGTGTTAAATATTAAGATGAAGATTCCACACACATATAATTTGTTGCAGATAAAAATAACTGAATATATATTTGAGATTAATTCATCCACCATTTCAGAGCTTTCCTGCCCTTTAGAGAATGTCACAAATCCCCACACAGTCCCAGCTGATGTATTTTGTATTTTTGTGCAGTACATGGACCTAAGACTTTTACTTCCATGCTACTGCCACCTTATACATTTGTGACTACATTTTATAACCAAATCCTCACTTTTCTCTACAGCAAAATATCAAGATCATTTGTTTGGGCACATAAAACATTCTTCAAACAGCTTTTGGCTGTTCCGCAGTGAATCTCTCCTGGGAGATCCTCTCCTAGAGAACCGGAATCTCCTGGAAGAAGAGGACAAAAATGTGCTTGGTGGAAGCAGGGAATTGATGCCTCTGAAGCACTTCATTAGGTTTTCCCCCTCTGGCCCCCTTCTCGTGTCCTTCTTTGCCTTGACTCTCTCCTTCATGATAGGCACATCAAGAGTGAAATTCTGCTTTTAGGCCATCTCCAGACAGATGATGGTTGTACATGTTAGTCCTTGGAGGGTAATGAAATGCAACATCTGAAAGCTGTGTTGTGCTTCGTTCTCCCTCCATATGGCTGAAACTTCTTTTCCCATAACTAATCTGACATTTGCTGATTGAACATTGTGTAGTGGAATACACATTTAATTTATGCATAAAAGGTTACATTAGAAATTGTTTCAGGAAAAAAGTACAAGCTGCAACATTGGTTCTGAGGGCTTGATACTTTCCCCTAATTTCTTTCAGCGCGCTGACAAAATTTTCTGCACCCTGAAAAAATTTTCTTAAACCCATTTTCCTTGATATGACTTAGCAATATTGTCAGATTAATTAATCTGTTGGCACAATTATTGTTAAAGGACATATTCAACTGCAAAACATCAGAGCAGAGCAGAGATGAAGAGTTTTATGATCTCTGGTAACTGCCATTCATAATCACAATTATTTACTCTTTAAATGGAATAAAATTAATTAAATAAATTTTCTATCAAAATTTCTTCTTTGTTCAGACAGACAAAACCAATGTTATGTCTCTCAGGACTGCATCTCTCTGCACAACTCACATCCTTCAATACAAAGACCTTCATGCCAAAAAAAAATCAAAACTTAAACTACCTTTTGTATCACTAGAAGCTAGTTCACTAAAAGCAAAATCAGATACAAGAGGCTACTACAACCAAATCAAAAATTCTTTGTGCCACATGACAAGGATACTCAAAATTGCTGAGACCTTTCCTCCTTATTTTGCCAAGATACCTTCATGAAAATATATTGGTTCCCAGACAGCTTCCTTGAAGAGACGTGTCATAGAAATTTTTAATCAGTGAATTCTTTAGATTCTTAAGTAAGGGTAATGACCTAAAAATCCACTTGTATTCTGAAGGAGCGGCTGTATTTATGGGAAGCAAATGAGTTATTACATATGTTACTCTGCAGCAGTGGTTTTCACACATAGGTAATTTAAGGAGGTAATATTTAAATTGTCTATGCCGTTCTAGTATATTTTTTGAGAAATATCCTCCTGCGAGAAATGATCATGAAAGATGATTTAATATCCAAGGAAGTTCCAGTACTTTTTCAAGCCTCTGTAAAATCCTAAGTTCTCCTGAAATTTAAATTTCACCTAAAATTTCCCATAAAGACTTTAGATCTCACAGAAATCACAGATAACTTGCTTTTCTAGCAACTTATTATGTAACTAGCAGTTACATTTCCTTCAAACTATAGTGCAGCCAGCTCCAATCCTGTGTGACATGATCCCACCACAATACCATCCCCACTTCCAGCTTCCCTTTCTCTTTCCTTTTGCTGCCTCCTTGCTCCTCTTGCAGACCTACAAGTCCATATCAGGTAGATCAAAACCACCACTACCAAAGCTGACCTCTAGCTTAGCGTGCCTCCCTAAATTTCACAACACCTGAAGTCATTTTCACGAAGATTGCTAATAATAGTGATATTACATTTATTCTCAGTTGTCCAAACCTTCTGCAGAAGGCAGAAGTGCTTCAGCTCTGTCCCACAGTTTGATGGTGTATCCACATCACTAGCAGGAAGCTCTTTAGTGCCTTTTGGATCATGTGCCCCAACCCTGTGACACAGGAGATATCCAACTGTCCCTTCTGGCTTTCAGTTCCGTGAAACTGTACATCCAACACCCTTCAGAGCACACCCTTGCAATCACAGACACACATAAACAATGCTCATTTCTTCTTCTCATATCCCACAGCATAAACTTCTTCAGTCTTAGCTGCTCAAAATATAAAAGGATCTATATTCACTGGGGGAAGAAAGGAAGAAATTAGGTAAACTGAGTAACACAGTTTTCATTTTAAAAACACACAAATTTCTCATTTTCTCCATACTTCCCATCGGCATGTCAGAGTAAAATCCCAGTGTTATTCCCTGGAATTGGACAAGAGTCCTTGGGAAAAGAATTCTGCTTATATAAACTATTACTGCATGTCAGGATCACTTCAAACTATTATTTGGATGTAACCCAGAAGTGTCGCAGTAATTCAGTCCCAGTGCTCACACGAGAATTTTTTGGAAGGGGTTTTGTACTGCAGAGCACTGCTTTCAAGCAGACCAAAAATACTGAATAGTAGCCATTCTTTTTTTTCTTTTCCTTTTTAAGCATTTCCTTTCCTTTTCAAATGCCCTACAAAATTAAGAAAAAAAAAGTCAGTGCAATCTCCTCTAGGAAAGACAAGGTTACTTTTTCTTATTTTTTTTATTATAAATAGCATTTTACTGTGACTGGAATTGCACTCAATTTGCTTTTTTCAATGCTTTCAAAGAGTCAGAAAGGTTTATTCTGCTTCACTATAACAGCACTCTGCAATATTCCCATATAACTTGGTGCATAAACCATGAACTGAAAAACATTATGAAGAGTTAATTTATTTTTACTAGATTTAGTTTATGCAGCAGGGGCAACTGTTTTACTCATATGAGGTAATAGAGATACAGCAATATTTTTCTTTTCTGATTCTTTACATGCATTTTACCAGGATAGAAGATACTTAGGGTACTTTTTAAGGGTCTATGTATATTTTTGATAATTTTATTTATTACACGCTTTGGAAGAAAGAGCTTCCAGAAATACATACACCATTATACCTCCACATGCATGCCTATGGTGTGACACGAACAAATTTAATTTAGTACCATGGGCTTTTTTTAAGCCAGGGAACATTAGTTTTCTCTAAAATTATTATGCTGCTTTCCAGCTCACTGGTTGGATACTGTGGGGTAAGTTTGTATTTGAGTTGAGTTGATTCATAGGGCCTGATTCTCTTTAAAAATAGTCCAAGTTCCCCCTGATGTCTTAAATCTGCTCCCCAGAGGCAGGTGGAATTGCACAGGTAAGAGGGTGGGATAAGAGACAGGCAGCCCATAGGAATGTGTAATTACAGCAGCGAGAGATTGGACTGGGATGTACTTTGCCATAGAATGCCTGATCCAAACCCACCTGGAGCCTGCAGCAAACACACCACAGCTCTGGATCACACCTCTGGATCTCACTTCTGGGGACGTCTCCCCACCAGACTGTAGCTATGAACTCTCAGGGTGTTCCAGAGTGCACCACCAGCACCTGGGCTCAAAAAGCCCAGGGGGGTGGCCCCCATTCAGAAGATCTTGCTCTCTGAACTGCACTGGAACTGCGCTCCACGAGATGCACTTGGGAACACCTTGGTCCATGAGGGGCCCTGGAAAGCCCCAGTGGTTCCCCTCCTCCCCTGGATACGTGATCCATATCACACTGAAGCCATTAACCTCAGCTTAGTGAGCTGTGAAAAAAAGACACATACTCTTGTGCAGCTTTTCTTTTACTTCTTTCCTTGTAAATGAACTGATGAGACACCAGAACTATCGTGCTGTCTCTGGTGATGTACAACGCCTGTTTGCACAGTGGTACTGTGCTATTACTATTCATTTTGATAGTGTGTTTCCTTCCTCTCCCTGCAGTTGGTTCATCTGAATTGTCGCCAAGATGGTTGGTTGCCTTGGAAACTAATTAAGGAAAGGCTTTGGTTAGAAGCAGAGTTTCAAGCATTAAACTATTTGAGAGACAGATGCAGAAATTAAGGTAATGTCTGCTAAGATGAAAGGGCTTATCCTTTATGTAAAAGAAGAAAGAACCACACTTAAATGTCAGGATTGAAACAAAGCAACTTATACACAAACTGATTTTTAAAGCCTGGAAGAGATGACTGAGTGAGGGGTTTCAAAATCAGTCAGGAGCTTAGAAAAGGTGACAAAGAGTCCCAAAGCTATTAGAGATGGAGAGATAGGCAAATAGGGAAAAACAAAAACTCAGGGAATCACATGTTGAACAAATTATAGCCAGCTCTCCCTTTCTCTCAAATACTCGGTGTCTTTAAAACACTTCTCGTGAATGTTGTTTTTGAAAAATATGTGTAGAACTAATTAAAGACCAAAGCCTCTCCTCCAGTCCATGTACGGCACAAGAATCATCCATGAGCCCATCTGCTCCCAAAACT
This sequence comes from Ploceus nigricollis, assembly GCA_013399945.1. Taxonomy (NCBI): domain Eukaryota; kingdom Metazoa; phylum Chordata; class Aves; order Passeriformes; family Ploceidae; genus Ploceus; species Ploceus nigricollis. The sequence goes on along the minus strand of VXBC01005099.1, from coordinate 77,191 downwards.
CAGCACATACAACAGCAGGGAAAGGTGAAGGCCAGTGGCCCTCAAGCCCTCTGCACGTGAGACCTGTCCACAAGGGTAACAACCTGAGCAGCTCAGACAGTGTGGACACAGGCTTAACACTGAGTGGGAACCTCAGAGGGCTCAGGGCAAACATATGCACCATTTCTGTGCACTGAAAAGCTGCACAGAAAGGTGAGCTATGCAGCAAATTGAGCTTTTACAGCTATCTATTAACTGAAGTTCAAAGCAAATACAATCTCTGTAAGAGCACAGTGATATAAATTTAAATATCATCTTCAGGATAATGGTTGACTGTACAACAGCATAACTAAACAAAGACTTTGGTTCTCTGTACATTTAATGGCAATGCAGAGGTTGCCACATATGTATGACTCTAACAGCACATCTGAATACTACAAATATTGTGGTAAAAATATGCAAAGTATTAAAAGCAGATGCATGTGTGTGCATTGATGTGTAAATATCCCATAAATTATCATAAAACATAAAATGAGTAACTGCTACAATCACAGAAAAATAAAAACTAATGGTGACTTCAGGTTCATACACCCCTGGCACAAGAAACAATAGTTGCTTGGCAGCAATCTTCCACATAAAGCAGCTTCCACATTTACAGTGAGATGTTACTGGATTAATTATTATTACTACTTGATCAGATACATTTAAAACTGTGCTTTAATGTCTTTTGAACACTTTTATGCTTTGTGTGCCATTACTTCAATCATTCTGCAGGATGACTAATAATGCTCTGATAAATTCCTGTCATTTAGAACCTGGCTTGTTTTATGAAATCTGGATGATGGCTTTGGAGAGACATTCCTTTTTACAAGCTAGAAATTCTTTCCTCAGGTATGTGTGAAATGTGCTGTATGTGGGGCAATTAACCCAAGATGTTACTCTCTCTGCTTTAGCAATTCATCTCCTGCCCTTTATGAGTTTCAGCTGACAGAAGCAGGCCCTCTAAGGCAGATACAGCTGTCACTTTTGACTTATCCCCATTCTCACTCCTCTGCTGGCTACGTCCTAAGGGTGCCTGACCTCAGTAATTCCCCTTTCCTCCCCATATGCCCATACGGACTTGGGAGCTGCTGAAACTCGCTGGGTGTGAAGGGAAAGAAGTGACCTTTCATTCTGCTTTACATCCTGGTTTCAACAATACTCATGGGTATCTAATGAAGAAACGTCCTAAATTTTAAGTTTCTAGTTCATTGGAAATGTAAAAATGAACTGTACCAGTTTCAGCATGATGTTACACAACAGTCCACAAAGCAGATACTGTCTTGGAGCCTCAGCTGAACCCCACTGCTCCACACAGCTCCAGACAGAGGACAAAATCAGCCTGTGACACAGCTGTGGCCCTGTGCCCTGGAGAAGGTGACGGGCACACTGCTCTGGAGGGTCTGCTCCGAGCAGTGCAGTGCCTTCAGAGGACATGGCATTGCTGGGCTTCAAAAGCAAAGCAGAAGCTGAAGCTACTCATAGCCCTGCTTCAAGTGGCCCCCTGGATTTGTAGGCAATTGTATTTTAAATTGCTATGGAGAACACAGGCAAACCTCCACCAGACCATCTGTTTAATAATGGAACACATAAACCAGGAAGTTTACATGACAGCAGTCTTGAATTTTTTCAATTACAGTTTTCCCTATTGTTATTTTTAATGACTGTTTGTCAACCCAATACTGCAGTTCTGTGCTTATTCTTACAACACCCTAAATGTGAAAGCTGCTGTGCAGTGAGCTCACTTCTCTGAGATGTGAGCAGCTCTGCACAGAGATCCAGCTGGGGCTGTACTGAAAACCTGCACACCTCCATCCTAATCTCAGAATTTCAGACTCGAAGTTCGTCATAGTCAGTGCGTGCACAGGACAGAGTTCAGTCAATCAGATTACCCTTCTTAATCCTAGAGATGCTTCACTTTAAGTTGTCTTTGACAGTCTGGCTGTCATTGTGAAACTTTGGGGACTGCATTCTCTACTGTAATATTGCTTTTGCTTTGTGAGATGCCTTCACTTAATACAGGCACTGCCTTGGAGCCTAACCTTCATGACTAAGTTTGGAGATAGCATCCTTTCGATAAAAGCATGCAGTCTCTGGAATAAACAGGTCTTTTGTAAAGTTTCACCATTTTGATTCTGAATGGAGTTTCTTCCTCCTCATTTGCCCTCAGGAGATTTTCTTCTAAGTGGACATAAAGCCACTCTAGTTTGAAATACAGCTTATTATCCTGGGAATAAGAAAAACGTATTTCTTAACTCAAAAACATGTCTCTAAATACATGGTTGAACAGGCTAAGTCTGACTGTTAGCTCTCAGAAGAAAATGTTCTTCTGTTTATGAGAGCAAAATTTTATCTCTATCTGTGAAGAAATACAGAATATTTTAGCATCAAGGGACAAGAAGTGTGGGGAGCTTATGAATTTTGCATGATATAAGTGTTGCTATCTGTATGCCTGAGAGGCCAGTAGATGATTGAATTGGATATAGTTTTGCAAGGGGGATATAGATCCACATGCTCAGTGGTTATAGAACTACAGGGCAGGTGAACAAACAAATGGCAACTTACAGAATAACTACTGATTTCTCTGCTTCCCTCTAATCTACAGCTGAAGAGGTTTGGGCAGGGTATCCACCTCCAGGACAAAATATAAGGCCTATCACAAAATCTTCTGAATGGGGAATGAAAACAAATCAGCCTACAGTATGAAATTTGGCACAAAACAGGTTACTCAGGCAGAATAGAGCTGAGGTGCCCTCTTTCCCCAACTTTATACTCACAGCTGGGAAGATCAGGTACCAGACAGCCCTGAGAAGAGAAATACTTCATATGACAGGTTACAGGTCTTGGAAATGTAGGGACACACACACATTTGCCATATGCCAAAGGCACACAGAATGCTCAAGGTCACTGACTCACTGGAGGAAGGTACAGAATATTCCAGAATGACCTGAAGTGTCAGAAGAGAATCCCCAGATGTGTAATTGTCTTTGGCTGAGCCTGAATTTTTGGAAAAGATGTATACCCTGGTCTGAACTAGTTGAAAAAAGGATCAAAGGAAGAGAAGTGCACACACTGACCAGCCTGATACAGGAAAAGAGGTCACTCTTACTGAATCCAAGCACTAACACAAAGCCATGATACATGGCTCCTGGAGCAGAGCACTGACAAGCTTGCTGAATGGGCTGGCCAAGAGCCCAAAAGTCTGATAGCAAACTCAGTGCGTGTGTAGACTGTTTAGTGGTTTACAGTCTGTTTATTTCTGCTATGATTTTTCTTCTTGAATAAATTCTATTTAAGCCTCTGAAATCCAGGGTCACTGGCAAATGCTGCTGCTGACTCAGAGAATGAAATAACAGGTGCTACACAGTAACCACATAAACCCCCTCTCCGGAGGGAGGCAGCACTCCCGGAAGCTGCTGGGAGGGTTGACCTTTGGAGTTCTGCTCCTAGGAGGCCAAAAAAGGGAGAGGGATGGAGAGGCAGCTGGGTAGAGGCAGCCTGTACCAGCCCTCTATGGACACAGCTTGTCCATCAGTGCTCTGACACAGCAGTTCAGACAGGTAGGGTGTCTTGGCTTCCTTTTGTTCTCACTGGGAAAAACAAACTCATCTGCAAATGTGCATCAGCAAGTGGTAACAGGCTCAGATGTTACTGCTTCTCAGCTGAGCAGCCTTCCTAGACTCCACACATAGCACTGAATTGAATTTTTAAACTGCAATAAAACGCTAGATTTGAAATATGCAAATCCAGACTTATCTCTCCCCTCAATATTATGCTATCAGCAAACACACTTGGCTGAAAAAAAGACAACTCTCCATTCCCTTGAGCGAACTGGATGGATGGATTTAAACACGACACATGTTTGTGAAAACTTTTACCTACTTTATGAGAAGATAACAGGGTAAGCAGAGGAGATGGAAAGAAAAGCCTACAAACAATAACTGTTCAGCTATCAACCTAGGGTCCATCCACCATTACTGACTTTCCCTGCAGAAATTTAAGTCACTGCTTTTCAGTATCCAATTAAAAAACCTCTTGAAATTGCTGACAGAAGATATTTTTAGCATCAGAGCACCAGCATGTACGTAGAGTTTGGGGAAACCTGGAGGCCCCAGCAGCAAATTTTTATTTAGCAGATGCTAATCACACTGACAGAAGACCGAATCATACATTTAACAAAATTTAAACCTCATTAGAATTGAATTTAGAATAGAAGCAGAAGAAAAGAGTCGCCAGGTTTTTTTGCTATATGGTTTGCTTGGTATACAGCTTTCCTTTTACGCACTGAAATGGTTTGACTTATTTTTCTCTTACTTGGACAATAGAAAAAAAAAAAGAGAACAAATGTAAATGAAGTCAGATCAAACAAAAGGCCTGCTTCTTAGCTGAGAGGGGGCCCAAGGAGCTCTTTAAGCTTGGCTCAGGAGTGCTCTCCTGCAGCATTTTCAGAAGAGTGGGCTGTGGGTAGGTATGGTGTTTTGCATCTTTTCCAAGAACATGAGAAAACGAAAGAAAAAAGAAGACAAGTTTCTTACACTTTTCAGTATGAATTTCCCTAAAGAGAGCACTCACCATATTGCCTAAAAATACAGCATAAAATGTAATGCTGTGTATTAGCATCACAACCACACCAGCTGTCAGAGTTAGGGACCAGCATGGCTTGTGCCCTGTTCTCTTGAGCACCTCTTTCCTTGCTCTCTGTAAGTAGCAGCTATGGCACCTGGCTGTCCCAACAGACTGACCCTCAGTGATACACCTCAAGGCCTGACAGGAACTGAGTAGTTTGAGAAGGAATGAAGTGAATATATTTTTCATGTGTCCCAGGGTTTATGGCAGTGAGGTCAGTTTGTTGGTAGTTTACAATACAACATTTCCAAGAGATGTGCTAATGCTTCATGAAATTTAAATGTTATTCATCTATTCCATACTATGAACCCACAGTTAAATTTACAAAGTGGCAGTAACCAGAGGGTTTTTCAGTCTTAATGCAAGTGAATTCCCACATGCCTGTGACTAACCAAGCAGCATGGATTTGGTGCCACACCAGCACCAGCTTTACTGTGAGCCCAAGCAGCAGGGAACTGTTCGGTGTCTGCTTCTGACAATTTGTATCTGTTCCTACACCTCTTGAAGCACATTGCACAGCACAGCACAGCCAGTGACACAGGCAGAGTGGGCAGCACCCTGGGATGGCCAGAGGGTATGGCCATTCCTCTGGGGCAAAGCAATCACTGGGAAAGACATGAAGAGCAAAACAGTCACTCCAGATGTGTCTTGCTCCACAAAGGTGCTTAGACTCCATCACCCACAATTTAAGCCTGTCAACAGCACTGGCTGTGCAGAGGGGAGGACTTTATGTACCAAAATGTACTAATGAGCAGTTTGGACTACCAGCTGAATTTTTCATTAGCAGGATTTCCTTCTGGGAATTCTTTAAGATGATTCTGTGATACTTCACTGGCTTTTTATTTCTTTTTTCATGTTCTACTTAAAAAACTGCACCTGCCTTGCAATCCTTACAATCAGCCTTGATTCCAGTAATAATACTCTGGCAGCTGAGGTTCTAGGTTCCTTATCTACTTAAAAATTATTCATTATTAACATTTGGGAAAAAATATCACAGTGATGTTCCCTGGTAGGTTACATGTAAGTGCTGCCACCAACTATGGGCATCACTGTGGCATTTTAATTTTACTACATAACTGGCCAGTTGTTGGGACTCATATCACAAATGATACTTAATAATCTCTAGAAATAAGCAGTTCTGGAAATACTGATGATGTCTGTCACAGAGAGATCACAATTTCTGAAAAGCAGATACCTGTTCCAAAATGGTGTTGATTCTGTCTACTTCACAGTCAATTAAGTATCTTTTTTCTTGCCGTCTGTCCATCTCCTCTATAATTCTTCTGAACTCTTGAACATCTTTTATGCTTCCTACAGATCTGGCTGTCACTTGCCAGTTGTTCTGTACTGCTGCTTCCATAATTGCCTGAAGAATGGAAAATCCTGTAGGGGAAGAGACAATACAACCATTTAAAAGCAGAACAAAAACAAAAGCTATTTTGAATGTTTGACAAAGGGTTCACAAAAACTTGCATCATCTAAAGGGACACAGACTAGCTGAGACCCTGCAAGTGCTTCACTGCTTGAGAAAACAACGTAGGGACCAGTTTTTCCTTTCAGCTATGCCAGTGGCAAAGTCACTGACTTCAGCAGAATGTCTTGGTGGTATATCACTGCAAGGCATATCAGAATCTGTCCAATATACCATATTATGATCCTTTCAGGGATGTTTATGGTCATGCTGGGGTCTGTGCCAGCTGAGAATAGGAGCCTGCAGCCATTACTTGGGCAGAGGTCCATCAGCCTGAGGAGCAGGACAAAAGGGGTGATTTGCCTGTGCAGACTGCAGCAATGGGTCATTAACTGGCAGGGATCCAAGCACTGCACAAGAATGTCAATTAAGTCATTGTACTGCTCATTGGAGCCACAACCACAGGAGAGTACTTCACTGATACTCACTCTGATTTCAAAAAATGTTTTTAAATATGGAGTCTAGCAGCATTAACCACACTTTCAATGTCTTCATTAAGGTAACACCAACTCACTTAGCATCCTCAACACAGGAGAGAAGCAGCACAGAACGACCAAGGACTACACAGTGGGAAATTACAGAGGCAAGCAACATTTCAATTTCTTGTGAACAGCCATGCCTCGGCAGAACCCAAGTCAAGTCCCTAAGTGAAGAGTGGTGGAACTAAAGACAGAATCTCTGTCAAGTCATGCTTATGTAGGAATCATCAGATATTGATTTGCATCCCTTTATTTTAGTATGTAGCTGGGAACCTGTTTTCATTCAGAAAATTTAATTTTGTGCATAGTTCTCATTGTTTCAATTCTGAGCAGATGCCAATCAAAGACAGAGGTCATCTACTTCAAGCACACCCAGTGGTCTCCAGTAGAGTTTTGTTGTACTGAAGCATATCCATATGAGTGCTATTTCTGTTCAGATAATTTATTTGCAAAACTTTCAGTCCAATTATTTAGTCATACTGTGGATTTTGTATCCACAGCCAGATTTGAAAAGCTTATACACAACCACATACAGGATCAACAACCACTTAATTGTGCTCTGTGATAACCAGTTCTCTGAAACTGAAAGGAGTTTGAGCTACAGAGGAACAACATGTTCACTGCTGCAAATTACACCAATAGCTACTCTGAACTCAGACATCCTTGTAGAGGTACAATGATAACAAAGAACTTGTGCTGTAGCCTGATTTTCCACAGCCTGCTCTAAATTTGTAGTGGCTGTCTGAAGCCAGAGGAGCTGCACCATTACCTCATTACAGACACAAACAAGGGAAGAATGATTTTCTGGATTACAATTAGATTATCATAATTTACTGTGTGACTTCCTTAGGTCTCACTCAAATGCCCTCACTTTCCCTGTGCAGCCTCCTTGATTCTTAATGCTTTTCTTTGTATGAATGCATTTTACTATCCCATGAAAGGTGGTGACAATTAATATGTACGCTGGTTGAGAATTCTTTCTGGCATCTTCTTTCCTCTGAGACTACTGAAAGAGAGGCATTTACATATGTATAGTACAATGAACTCAGCCTTCCTTAACATCATATTTTACAAAAATGGTTGTGATGTCTGTGACAGCATTGTGATTGCATTACACGTAACAGGAAGATCTAAGCCTAAGATACTTAGTTGGCTACAAATGAGGAATTTTTATGTAGGAACATAAATACCACTAATGGGGATTTACAAATGCTTTGTGTACAAAGATGTGCTTTTGAAAATACATGATTCCACTCAGTAATAAATATTTACAACTTTGTTTCATCATTCATATAACATGTAAGTATGAACCTTGAGCTTGTGGTAAACAGCAACAGTCTGTAAGTCCAGGTTTTTTTACTCCAGATTGAACAAATTAGTTCAAAGTATTATGAAAAACTGACACTTCAAACATATCTGTAGCTCCATTTTTTGCTAATGACACATACAAAGCTCATGAACTATCTCAGGGAAAATGAATATGCTGGAGTTAAGATGCCATTGCATCCCAGTTTCAGCTAACACTGAGTCAGAATTTGCTTTGTCAAACCTTGACTATCTCAGAAGAAAGTTGGGCAATTTTCCTAATCTTGTGCAATTGCATGTTTGTGTGGGTGTGAGTATATGTTATTTTTGTATGCATGTGTATTAGTCAGTGGTTACCATTTCAAGAAAGAGAAGAGCAAGATTACTCAGCAGCCTTTCTCCTATGCATGAAAATACAATTACAGTAAACTAAGATCAAAAAGTTCCAAAGCCTTGTAATTTCTGTCTTCTCTGCCTCCTCCTTCTCCTTGTCACATCAAATCTTCACCATCATAGTCCCCTCTACCCTTGCCAGTTCTTGAAATCCTCCCTATGGGCACTGTCTGTGCTGTGCCAGCTCTGCTCTCTTGGGCCCTCTCCCATCCTTGCTTTGAGAAGAACCATTTGCCCTTCCTGCAGCAGCTTGTTAGACAGTCCTCTGATGACCTTTACAGAGCCCATTGTCCCAGTTTACTAAAGCTTGGTTCAAACCTCCTGCTCTCAGGAAGGTGGCACCTGCATCCTCATTGTTCCAGTCTCAGGTCTCTCCCCATGCCTAACGCCATTTACTGCATTTTACATCGTTACCCATTACGTGGTATTTCTGTAAACAACATGTTCCAGGCTCCAGCTGTACTTTACCATTAAAAGAGCTGTTACATAAGCAGTATGATTGTTTAACTAAAAGGACCATTTTATCTTGAAAAGTGAACTTTTCTTTCTCTTTAGCATAACAATGCAAGCTGTGCCATTTTGGGAGCACTGCCTGGGTAATAAACAGGGAAATAATTTCCCATGTTGTGTGCACTGTCCAGTGTGACCAGGCCTGGACATGGTGCTTTTCCACACCCTGCCCTCAGGACAACACACCTGTGAAAGCTCCTCAAGGAATGCTCACCCTTGAGCACCCTGGAGGTACAGAACTCTTACAGGTACCTCTCATCTTGTTCCCCCTAAAGGAGAAGGCAGCAGCCAGCCATGGCAACAATCTCCGGTCCAAAGTCTTTGCCTGGTGTGCATCACGTTTACTTCAAAACACTAAAGAACTGAAAATTCACCACAGGTCTGTGGAGAAGTAGTGCAGGAAGGGATTTCATCAATACTGTTGCCAGTTCATAGTACTTCTGTCAAGACAGACAAAAAATATTAGTTAAGGCAAGAAAAACTTGAGATTATCTTAAAACGGGGACCATAATATCATCATCAAAATTCAGTGGCTGCTCATTCTGTACTCATTAACACCAATAAAGACCACAAGAAAATTTATTTAGACTCCAATCTGATCTTTCTACCTCTTTTTTTCAGTCATACCTTGGACATGAAAAATAGTAGGATGAAAGGCAGGCATTTTTCTGGAAGCACTGTTTCTGAGGTTAGTTCATCTGAAGGCACCACATCCTTTCTCTGCACTGTGTTATTAACTAGTTGGCATTACAGATTTAAGAATAGTTTGGTCCCATGATGGCTGTGGCCATACTTGCCAGGTCATGTAACACACAGGTTGTTCCTGTCATCTTTGAGTGCAATCTCACAGGTCAATCTGATCTGATTGCTAAAAGCTTAGATGATCCTGGCCTTAACAGTCAAATATGCCATTGTCTGGCTTATTTTTAAAATATTGATGAATGCAAATAGCTAGCCCTCATCTAAACAGCCTGCAAAATGATTGGGCTGAAGGTAAATACAGTAATAAAACTAGAACTAAACAAATGCCCAGCTTGCCTCTCAGTCAGCTGAAGCAAGTATTTTGAGTTTTGCAGACTGAAGCTTGCAAAGAAGGAAAACATTCTAAATAAATTTCTCATAAAGCAGTGAAAATCTTATTTGTTGCAATGCTATCTCTGCACTTTAAGCAACGCAGATGGAATTACATTCTGGCCAGTCCTCCCTAAAGCTGGACTAAGAAACAAATTCAGCCAGCATCTTGCTACTTCTGCCAGGGAAGTAAAGTCCGTGCCTCAGTCTTTCTGATTATTCCTTTGATAAAAACATCGCTCCACTGACCCTATTAACATAAGTGAAGAGGACATTTCACTCTTTTGCATCTCTGAAAGCTCACAAAACTTCTCCCACATCCATATAGGCAAAATTCATGTCAGCAGTTTGCTCAGCCATATGAAATTCTATGTGCTACATCACTGAACTTACTCTTGTTTAAACAACAGCAATCATTAATGTGACATGACTAAACGATCACACTGGAACATCTGTAGTATCACATGAGCCCTTGCAGTTGGCACCAAAGTACTTACTGAAAAAAGTTACCACTTACGTAAATCTCTTTTCCTGAACGTTCTTGCTAAGACCTTGGACCTTTAGCCTCCTACAGAAATGGAAGAGCACTTGCTCTTCCTTTTGCCTTGCAGAGTACCAATGATCTACGACGGGTGTATTTCCCTGACATGCAGCATGCTTGTGCCACCTGAATGAACATTGGCTCTGATCTGAATACTTGTGTTTTGAACTGTGTATCAGGGACACGATACAGAGACCTATGCTTCCAGCCCATGAGTGAACTTCAGGGATTTCAGCGTTGAGCGGTGTTTGTCAAGGGCACAGGGAACTCACCAAAAGGGAGGCCATCCAGGCAAGTGATCCCCCATGACAAATACAATTTCTATGATGCCAGCTTATACTTCAAGTGCACCAGATGTTGGTAAGTTAAGATATACTTGGATATTCTGTGTGTTTGGCACTGAACCTAACACTAATTTGAAAGCAAACAGATCAACATGTTAGGCACGAGTAAAAAAACAACTAGCCAACCCCAAAATTCTCCATCATCCAAAATCCCAACATATCTGTGGGGCAAGTATGCTTTGCATAACCCAGGTTTGCTTAACAACTTCATAAGTAGGGGAAGAAGCAAGGAACAAGCTACTGAATGAGTCACCAGGAAGCAATTCAGCAAATGATGAAGACCCTGGAATGCTCTTTAAGTCTAACACACTCACGTTCAAATTATTAAATAAAATAGAGTAAGTGCAATCCACCTGGTGTGGCAGAGGCTCTCTGGCCACAGAGAGCAATGCACAACTTTCCCAGGCACTGTCCTGGGGAAGGCTGTGAGAAGATCAGAGAAAAGAATGATAAACAACTCTTATCTTCACTTGCTGCACCTGCTGTTGTGAACATCTAAGAATGTGTTATAGAGATTTGTTTAGCAAAGGGTGGTTTTTTGATTGGTCAAAGGTGACGGTGTTTGGATTCAAGGACCAATTGGGTCCACCCATATTGTGACCGTCTGTAAGGGCGATGGGTTTCTTAATAAGTACAGTATAATAAAGTGATTGATCAGCCTTCTGAGAATCATGGAGTCAGTGCTAATTATTATCCCTTCAGGGACACCATGTGATGACAATCTGGTTTTGACCTGATCACTTCTAGCTGGTAACCAACACATAAAGTGTTACACTCCACTACTCTGGTAGCAGACAACCTTCTAGACCAAGTAGCAAACACATTCTAATGATTTTTTTTTAAAAATTTCTGCTTTTTCTGTTCTGTAAACCTCTAGTTTCCACTGTACATACACTACAATACTGCAACCTGTCATCCATAAACAGAGAAGTATACACAAATAGGTATGACAGCTTGGTTGAGTGAATGTGAACTTGCCTGGCTCTAGAGGAAAATTTACAGGAACCATCTGGTTCATTTTTGTTAGGGATGGGATATAGCTAAAACTGCAGAAATTCAGAGCTGCTGAATGCAAGTAAAATACCTGTTTTTCCCCCTAAATGGCTCTTTCTGAATCCATTTCACCTTGATCTTTTCTTTCATAACAACCTTGCATCTAACCTGCCTCTCATTTTACTCAAGTTTTAGGTCAATGCAACTATGTTGTTTTTGAATGAAGCAGTACCAGTGTAAAATGAGAGCAATGTAGTAAGGGATCAAAGAATTCAATAACCAAGGACAAGACAAAAAGATGCCGTAAGCAATGCTGTCACTTCCACAGGGGGACTTATTCATATGACTTTCACAATGTTGTGGGCAAATCTGCTGGTCTAGGACAGATAGGGATACCTCAGTACAAGGATATGCTCCAAAGTTTATCAAAAGAGCTGTGTTCTAGTTTTAGCTTTGCTATGCAAATCTTTATTTAAATAATTTTCAAAGGAATAATAATTGAGTGAACAGCTTCTGGATACAGATTGGTAACAACAGACAAGATGGAACCACATCAAAACCAGAGTAGATTCCACTTGAGGAAAATATAACAGGTAAACAATTGTGTAGAGAACACAGAACTAGCACTGAAAATCAGAAAAAGGAATAATGAATTTTGAGAAATGACAGAAGGTGAAGAGCATTCTGTTGTCCAGTGATATGGGCATCTGTACTGATGTTGATGAAACTGATACTGATGCTAGCAGAGTTGTAAGGGCACTCTGTCACCAGACAGTGCTGAGATCTGGGAGACATGGGCCTAGGAGTAATGGAGAGCTGTCCCAAAGAGAAAACTTTTTACATGCAAATCGCAAATTGTAAAACTACATTAGCATTAAAAATCATTAACTTCCAAACTTTAGAATATCTGAATAACAAAAAAATAATTAAAATGGCTAAGTACAGATACTTCACTAGGGAAGCTCTACAGAGTCCAGAGCTTTGTCTGTTCAGCAGAGCCCAAACCCCAGAACTAGGCAGTAAGCACAGTGCTGTTACAAATCCATGGAGTTAAATTCCTATGGTATTTATCACTGACACCAATTTCCCTGAATGCCCTGAATTCTCCAGCAAGGACATGCTCCAAGTGCCATCAGCAAATCCAGAATAAACCATTTGTTGAGTATCCTGCATCCTACTGGTATCAGGAAGCTAACACCATAACTTTAGTAAATATCACAGCCTTGCCAAGATGCAGCTTTCTGCAGACGCTTTCCCTTGTGTTCTTCACCTTTGAGCCCTTCTATCTCACAACTATGGTTTTGCAGCCTCACTTACTGCCTCTTGCATGGAGCAAGCCAGAAGCCTTGCTGCTTGCAACAGACCAGCCTTCGGCTGAAAAGCATTCAAATTATATAATCAGGTCAGAAGTTTATTTGGGTAAAAACAGAAGAAACCAAGATACACAGGTATTACCAACCATTTCCTTCTGACCCACCAGAGATGTTTTTTGTTTGTTTTTTTCATTACCCCTGTGCATAGGTTACTAAGAAAAAAACAGATCCAGTCACCATGGATAGAAAGTATCTCAGCCATAATCCTCCTGACATCAGACACAGTGAGCTGACCATAATGAGGCCTAAGTGGACTGCATCTGTCCTTAACTTCAGGCACATATGGATGACAGTCTCTTATATTCTCTCTCTAGTCAGGAGACAATTTTTTTGTGTTTGAAACATGCATGGAAATCAACAGAAGAAAACACATACAAGAACAAAGTTGTGTAAAGCATCATCATCAGGTATCACTCACAACCTCTACCTGCAATTGAAAAACTAAACCAGAACAAAAATCCCAATGTGTTGACTAACACTCAACAGATGAGGCTGATTTATTGCATGTTAAAAGTACAGACCTAATTGTGTTTACATATTTATCTCAGAAAAAAAGGATTCTAATTAGGAATCACAGAGTTAACAATTATCAGTCTAGAAAAGACAACCTGTCTTTACATTCCATGTAAAGCCATATTCCATGTACATGGCATTTCAGAATACATTTTTCTCTTATTTACTAGAGCAAGCTGAATAGCTACAGGCCACCAGTGAGCTGGGATACTGATGGAAACCATTATTTGTTATTCCAGGTAAAGTTGCATAATTGTGATACAATTACAAATAGAGTTAAAAAGGAAAGTATTGTGTGAAATGACCATCTGAGAAAGGAAATAAAAATTAATTCTTTTTAAGCTTAAATAACTTTTTTAGCCAAAAGAGAGAATCATTGCCTTTATTCTGTTAAAGGCAGTAGATGTTCTGAAAAAAGGAAACTTAACTCATTTATCAACAGCATAGGATTTTGAAATACCTAAAACTTGGTTTCATATATTCAAAGAGTGATAAACATAATTTCAAAGTATGCTGTAAACTTAAAAATATTAGTAATACAAGTAAACTCTTTATCACAATACATTAGGGTTTTTAGCATGAGTGTGGAGGAGTATTGCTGTCTGCCTTCTCTTAAAAACATGTTTGGAACTGCTGAGTCTAAAAAAATGATAAATATTGTTCCTTTGAAGAAACAATCACAGGAGATTATGGTAATCAGACTATGAATTGAAATACATATTCATCATAAAAAACTCCCTGGATTCACCTCAGATAAATGTCTTAGAAAAAATAATGCTAGTTGAATTGTCCTCAGACATTGCAAAATTATTCTATCTGACCTTCAGTCAATCATGTTAGAAAAATATTTATTCCACTTCCTAACCTTTATATACACTTTCAGTTTTCAAACTACCTGAGCAAACAGATCTTATGCCTCTGAGAATTTTCATTAACAGATGCTATCAGCCTTTCAAAGTCTCTCCTCATCAACATCTCACCCTTTAGTAGCCAGCATTTTAATTGCCCTTGCAGCTAGAATGTGTCTCATATCTCAACCCATAAGTTAATTTCCTTTTATTTATTCTGAACACAAAAAAAGCAAAAAAAAAAAAAAAAAGGCAATCAAAGGGTGACTACTGAGCTTAAAAGTATTCTGAAATTTAAATGAGTTTTTATGGTAATATAAATGATAATTTATGGATCCATATTCACAGTCGGCATATGTGTTTCATTTTTGTCACTCAACTAGCTATTTCTGCCTCGTTTTTGCTAATAGCTGGCAATATGGAGCTTTTCTATATCACTATTTCCTATCTTTTTTCAGCACATTTCTCTTCATAACAATGATGTGTTTGTTAATTACAAGGTCTCATATTAATTCTAAACCAGTCTGTATGCCTGCTAACTACTTAGTAATACAGATTTGGTCTGAATAGAACTTTAACATACAAATATAGTTCACCTGCATTGAGCAGAGCACTGAATGTATGATCTGATCTGCTTTACACTCATTCCTCCTGTAGTCACACCACAGGATGACAATTTACAAAGTTACTGGAGAATTCACATGGCATCAATAGGCAACACCTGACCCAGCACAAAGCTTGGGGGTAACAAGTTACCTTCCAGAACACTTCACCCAGATGAGGCGGCAGAATGAGGATGGACTGGCTCAGTGCTCTGTACCAGTGACCCAACTCCCTTCCTTGCAGCATAATGCTCTGTGTCTCAAAAATAACCTGGTTTATTCTGCAGGGTGGTGACACACAACAGGCTCATGTAACCTGCAGATTAGAGACTTCTCACTGCCTCCCAGTCAGGAAATCCCTTTGGCTTCACCTGCTATATAAGAAAGAAGCTAAAGAGGAAACAATGCCTTGTAACAACATTTGGCTATTAGACATCTTTTTCATTGCACCAAAAATCAGACATTTAGCATCAGGTATCCCTTCTCTCCTAACACACAGGATAGGTTTTGGCTGCTATGTTTTATTTTGCACCTTCTAAATACAGGGGTTGGAGACAGTAAGCTCAGATGGGGGAAGATACCCCAGATGTGTGTCAGAGCTCTGGGCAGTTACGGCACATGCGGTTCCTGATTTAGCTCAGGAAGGCAGCTCACATGAAATATTAGGCTGGATTATACAGAAATGTGCAAACATTTCAGCATAAGGATTCACTAAACAGAGACAGGGATGTGATTCAAACATTTAGCTCTGGCTTCACCTCTCCAAGTTTCCATGTGATCAGCTGGGGAAGGAAGCAGAGAAGCATTCTTGGAGTTGGCCCCACAAATCAGCAAGGTCTGGGCTTCACATCCAGACTTTTCTACAGCACAAGATACTTTAAAAAATAAGAAAAAAAAGGTAATGTTGCTTAGGCACGGGTGGAATTTTTCTAATTTACTGCTCTGATAACTGACAATTGGAAATACCAGTATGACAGGCTTCACAGAGAAACTGGACTCAGGTAACATATATGACTTCAGAGGCAACTTCAGCACAAGTTCAACCTTACCTTACCCTTGGGCAAAACCTGGTTCTGCATATAAAGAACCTTTTGACAGACATGCATATGCCCTCAAAATTTGTCCAAAAATTAGCATAATGGAAGTGTACACTGCTGGATCACCACGAACATAGCATGGTATCAGCAAAAGGTCATGCATTCTTCACGAATTCATGTCCTCTAGATCTTTGTTAACTGCTGCTGAACTAGAGACTCATATCTATGCATGATGCTACAGTAAAATCACTGAACGTGTAAAATTGTGTCTTAGTTTTATATTATAAATAAACATAGAAAAAAAGTCTTGTTCTTGCATATGTACTTGGTAAATAGTAAAGATTCTGTTAAATGATCTAGAAATGGCAATAACCAGAGAATTTGAAGCAACTAATACTTTTGCCTATGATTCTCTCAGAAACAGGCTCACTTCACAGAACAGCAGAGGTAACATTTTCACAGATATCTCTTTCATTTCCAAAAGTGACTTGGGTAGGATGGTGGGAGCAGGTTTTCAAAGGCAATTAAGATGCAGATGCTGACAAACCTCAGCAGGTGAGGTACCTGCATTCCACTGCCTTCAATGACAGCCACACATAGCTCTCATTGACGTGCTCCTCACAATGTCATTCTCTGTGTGTTGAAACCCTAAATACCTCTGAAAGACCAGTCCTGTGTGCCTTTGGAAATCACTTACCAAAACAGGATATCTGCATCTCAGGATATGTACTCTGTGGCCTGCTTAAAAAGTGGCACAGAATTCTCTAGAGAATATGCTGTTAATTAGTTATTTCACTGTAACATGTTCAACAAGTGCACAGATAAGGACTGTCTGACTAAATGGGATGTACATATATCTGAGACAGACTATCAATTGTTAGCTTGAAGAAGAAAAGGAAGATAGAAAATTTCACTCCAAGGCTGCAGAGCAGTAGATTAACTATTACAAGGAAGGGGTTGCACGTAAACTCCATACCCCCAGTTTTCATAGGTTCAAACTAAATTGTTCCTAATGTTTTCTCAGAATTGCTTTGCAAAATTAGGCAGCTGTAGTAAACACATCCTTGAGACCAAACAGGGTCAGTACTCCAATTATGTTGGGCTTTACACACAGTTACGCTGCCAAGTCTTTATTATTATTTAAAATACTTATATGTTATTTGAATATTCAATCTGATATTCAGTGAAACAACAGAACTCTTTTATTCCATTTGCTTTGATATTATACTGATGATGCATGACTACTCTTCCATGAATACAAAGCCTCACAAATCTGATTGCACGGTTAGCAAACTACAATGGTTAGCAAACTAAAATATGCAAGAACTTTAGCATTATCTAATCTGAAGGAGAAAATATGCAGTAACTGGCATACACAGCTAGAGGCCCCAGCACTGATAGTTCTGATCTCCCAGTTCACCATACTGTAGTCATTCAAGCAAAGCAAGATTTCACAGAACAATGGAGGTCCCTGGTATGAAGAGTGGAAATGTTGTTTTGTGCAAATCAATATTTTAAACCAAAAGGTTCTCATTCCATCACTGCCCTCCTGCAATAGGGTCATACTTCTTGTCTACTTCTGTTTCTTACCCCCAAGTAAACAAAGTAAGATTTCTTTAACACTTCCTGCCACTGTAGTTATCTCTGTGAAGGTATGAAATACAAGTTGAAATCAGGTCGGTCACGCCTCCAAGCAAATGGAGTTGACTTCAATAAGAAATTTCCATCTAACCTTGCTAATTATTAATGTACAGATGTTCTAGGCTCAAAATATGATGCCTGTGCTAACTCTAGGGAGCTGGTCCCCCCTGATTGTACTCAATACTAACCGACACTCTCCCTGCAGTAAAATATCAAACTAACAGCTTTATTTTTATAGCAAGTAGTTCTATTATTGTTGCTTCTGAAAAAAGGAAAGGGCAATAAAAGCACAAACATTTATAAAGTATATTCTTTAAACACTGGATTATGACTGTGCTATGTAAAATAGTGTAAAAGAGGTCTAGAATCACATTCCAGCTGTATTGCTATGTTTAACAGCTCCCACTAAGGTCTTAGCTCTTGGTGCCAGATATTCTTGCTCATTGTTTGGAGCATGGCCTATCACTTCATTGATTCCTTTTTATTCTTTTTAATGCAGCAAAAATTTTGTCCCCATTTTAAAAGGTCTCCACTTTGCACCTCCGTCCACATTCTTTGGATATCCCTTTTGTCTCTCCTGTAACTGAAGTCTTATTGTCTTCACTCCTATCTTTCAGAAATAGCACTGTTGTCCTCCTCTGCTACACTTCATGGCTTCTACTCGATTTACTTCCCCATTGTGATTTACCTCTGTCACTTTGGATTATGTGGAACTGAGGGATGATTCAAAATAAAGGCATTGTGAAACACAGAGGGCTGAGACCATGGTCCTACGGGCATCCAGTGAAGCACATCCCTTCTACACCTCCATTGATTGTTACATCAGTGGTCCAGGTACTCTTGCATAAACCACTTCAGACCTCCAGCCTATAACATAAGCACACTTCCAAATGCCCCCTGTACCCAGGACTCTGGAGAGGAGTGGATTTATCACATTATCTATCCTGAACAGCAGAAGAGAAATAACTTGACCTTCTAATTCCTCAGCCTTCCATATAATACTCCCACCTCATTTCCCACATATAGTAGGATTTTATTCTCCTTCTTACATCCTGGAACTATAACACCTTGGGAGTGAAGCAGGAAGAGAGCTAAATTGTGTATGTTCTAGATCTTGCCCATTCCCTGCCAAGAGTTTTAAAACACTGACAATTAATATTAGCCTAAATATGCTTCAGCTAAATCCACATGGAATTTTTGTGGGAATTCAGAGATCATTTGCAATTGTTCCAGCCATATTTCCAAAGAGATTGGTGTGCATTATTCCAGAAAGAGTTTACAAAAATACTCAGTTTAGATCTAAGCACCTAAACCTGAATGACAGGAAAGGCCCTTTGCCATTCCAAATTTAAAATAGATAAAATATATTGGCCAAAGAAGGGAGAAAGTGTAAATTTGAATCCAAATTATCACATTTTAGAAAGTTGCAGAGATCAATTTGCAGTCAATTGACAGGATATTCAGGCAGTATGGAAAAGTCAAATACACTGGACATACCTCCCACTGACTCCTCTAGGAATTCTGAATGGAGCTGCACATCTGGTGTGGCACAGGAAAGCTCCTCCTTCCTATTATCTGTATTTTCTTCAGTGATTTTCCTCTTAAATAAAATACATCATTGACAACTGGAGAAAGATTTCACTCCCTACTGAAGCTTCAGTAACTGGGTCGTTCACAGAGTTTCTCAGAGCAACAACACTGAGCATGACCTTCAAACACTGCTGGACCCGCCTTTAACACTCCAGTGCCATGGGATTGCTTTGAAATACTCATGGAGGTTCTGCACCAGCAGTTGTCTTTGAAAGAATGACTTAAATTTTCACTTGGCATTTGAAGACCAAAACTGTGCCTTTTCTCCTGAGTGTTCCAGAATAACAATACCAGCACAAAGAAAGGTGGGAGATGAAGACTGTGATGCAGCAGCACTCGGACTGCATTAAAGCAGTTGTTCCACACTCAGGTGGAATGTGGTGGAAGCCAGCTTCTCCTTGCTTTCATGGATCAGACTGCATCCCTCTACACTGCGTAGTAAATAAAACTGCAACACCTGTATCTGACATACACATATTGACCTCTGTGGTGTATTACTAAAAGGCTATTTCAAATATTCTTTCTCCCAAATGCCATATGAACAATACACTTAATTTCTTTGGATTGAATCCCAAGGAAAAAAAAATAAAAAGGGAGACATTTTTAAAAAAAAAAAATTTCTCTGGTGCCCTTTTTTTTTTTTTTTTTTTTTTTTGGCCAGAAGCCATGTAATTCTTTTCTGGCTGGCTTGTTCTGTCACAAACAGAATGACCTTTATTGAGTGGCCAGCAAATGTGATGGTTTTAAAACAGCTACAGTTGTGGTGAAACTGATGCACCATGATTGTACCCTTGCTCACAAAATGCAGAGGCTCCACTGGGTATTGTCAAAGCAACTCACAGCAGCTGAATGCAACAATCCAATTTGTGAAACAAGCACAGTTCATGCATAAAGTCTCTTCCAGGCACCATTAGAAAACAAGACCCCAATGTACAGAGACTTGCCTTTTAAACTACATATTTCTATTAATTTCAGAAGCAAAAAGGATTACCTTGTGGTTTGACTTATCTAAAAAGACCAGAGGCCTGGAAGGGGCCTTATAACACTGTGGTAGAACTGGCTGCTAGAACGCAACAGCGTGCAGTGGTCCTTATGATCAGAGCCACAGCTGATGGTAGAGACATCAACTTCTACATTCTCCACAAGAAATACAAAACAAGCTTGCTTTCCTGGCAGGGCAATTTTCTTCTGTTATGTAGCTTAATGGATTTTGGAGTCTCTTTCCTATTGCTTGGCGTTTTTGCTTTGAAAACTGAATACGATGACAGAAAAGGTCTCAGTTTTTATAGGATTTTCATCCAGGTATTTGTAAGGGCTAGTGTAAGAATGAACAATACATGCCACCAGGACTAAGAGATAAGTCTTAACAGTCCATTTTGTCTAAGTGATCTACTCCATCTGCAAAAATACTCTCACCACTAGAAGATGCAACTTTGTACCATGGCTTCATTTGACTCCTGTGGTGCCACAAGTACCATTCATCTTCTGTATGAGGCAAGAAAAAATAACATAACTTAGGCTGCTTGTCTGGAAAGTGACAGGCAAGAAATGTGACAGCAAGCAAAGCTGACTGCTCATTGTCTGGTGGTTCTTTTGTCTGGCTAGAACCTACACCCACCACCCATGCCTCTTGAGTAGGTCTTACAAACAGACATGATTCTGGCAAGTAACTGATAATGCCTAACAAAAATACAAACTAATACTTGGGGTAAAGGGAAAGCATCTCTTATTTACACCAATAAAACAATGTTTAAGACATCTACAAAAATAATGCACGATCATCACTATACAACAGCATGGAAACATCATGGGAACAAGATGACAGTGAGCAGAAAATAAAACAAACATGGAAAAGTTTGCTGTGCACCTGAACAACTGTAACCAAAACTTGCTATATTTGTTGTAGCAAAATGCATTGATGATAATTTCATGCTTTTTATTTAGGATGTGTTCATAAATATCTATAAATGATAAATGAATTTCAAATAATTTTATATAATACAGAAGGGCAATCATTCCATAATTTAATGAAATAATAATCCTAACTAAATACCTGATTTTCTTTTGGCCAATTTTAATACAGGAACATATTTGCAATATGTTTATGGTATCTTAACTTATTTTTAAGTAGTTATTAACACAATAAAACCTAGTGTGGATGATAACTACAGGCAGGTATGCAAGTAATTCTAGTCTCAGTAAAATTATATTCTTGCCAAAATAATATGATAATATATTTAAATAATATGGGGATATTACTAAAGTAAAGTCCTGATAAATTTCTCTTCAGAAAAAAAAAGCAGCATGTTTATTGTTGTCTTTTTTCCTTCTGTAAAGTGTGGTCAGTGGCTGCTCTCAAATTTTTGATACCCTGCATACATATGTGGGCTTATAACTTCACTCACTGGCTATGGAAATCTCCCATTAGCAATTATAGCTTCTTTAATTCAGTAACAAAGCTGGTGACATTTTTTTCAATTGACATTATATTCATTGGAAGAACAGACCTTAAGGAGAGAAAGGAACCACAATGATAAATTAATGGAGACCAAACTGAAATTGTAACTCAGGTTGAAGAAAGGGAAGGAAAATATTTTTCGAAATGAAAGTTAATGACGCTTCTCTCAAAACTGAACAAAGATTAAACTAAAAGTTAGGCTTGAAATAGCATGGACCAGATGTCTTGCAGAAAAACTGACATTTTTCAGCTTGGTCCAAAATGAATTTTGCAATTTCTGTTTCACTCAACATTTCCCACTCCTTCTCAGGTTCCACTTGACTTTAAGTTATTCTTTCTAAGCTTTAATTCTGTCAGGCAGGAAAGAAAATACACATTTTTTTACTTATGTTGAAGAGCCTAGTGCTATGTTATCACAGAATAAAATACAAATTCCTGGAAAGGAAATGAGAAAAGACTGTGAATAGTAACTTGAGAAGACACTGCACCAAGGAATATTCTGTACAGGACAGTCATTAAAAAAACCTAAAACCAGGGAAATACAATAGCTTTCAGGTTTCTTTAACAAACATGTCCCTAAAAATCCCTGAGGGATCACAGAGAAATCATTATAACATCATTTTTATTAGTTTACAGAAAACCAGTTTCCCTTGTGACACAGCAATTTCTACTTTTATTGCTCCTAGACTCCGGTCTCTGTGTGACAATTGAGGCCATGATTCTTCTTACTATAACTCCCATAAACACACCTCAAGTAATAAAACTGAAGCTAATTCTCAATTTTCTAGCAAAATGTCCACTGAAGCCCCCCCCGTTTCCCTCCACTCCACTGTAATAATCTACAATTATTTGTTTAAAGTACTTCTCAAGAATCCCCAGTGTGACAGATGTTGCAGAACCAAGCAAAAATGTATTCCCTCCCCACCTTCAGTAATGACTGTAGGTTAAATACAGTAATTAAGTGAAGTTCTACCATCTGACCTCAAGAGTGGTATAAATCATGACAATCAAAATATTACAAAGCGGTCCACAGCAGAACTTCTCATTATTGATACAATGAACTCATTGTTCTTAAGCAAACATTTTAAATAGCATCCATTATTCATGTGGAGTACGAAAGATTACCTGTCTGGGATTTAGAAAAAAGAACACATTTGAATATCAAAAAATGGCAGATTTTAAAATCTTTTATAAGAATGGTTTTGTACAAGTTCTTACCTCTGTGTTACAATTCTGTTGTTTGAAATGGACATGTAAAGAAATTATTTTTAAACATATTAAGTCAAATCTTCACCTGTGCAAGTCTGCATAGCTTCACTTCAAAGAAATGCAATGAATGGCTTTTGCTATGCTCTGAGGCATATGCTGATTTTTACACAACTGAGCTAACTTGGTTACATCCAGTAGCAGTCTGAATTCCCTGCAGCAAAAGTTTTAATGATAAAAACATTTTGACAAAACCCAGCTTTTGAGCCAGAGGGAGGTCACTAAAGTCACAGAAACACTATCTGCAGAAAAATGCAAATTAATATCCCATAAAACAAGAAGATATTTATGCAAAATAAATAGCACTTAAAACTTAAGAACAAATAACATCATTGCTCACATTATCTTTTTATCCATAATTTTCATAGGAGACCCAATAAAATGTTATGAGAATGCAGCTGGCATCTAAAATTCACTGAGACAGACAATGATGTGCTTACATTGCCCACTGTGGCCAGTTTTTGAAGAAGGTCAACCCAGAGATTACATAAATTAAATCTAAATTGTAATGGTCTACAGCTGCTTACACTCAATATGTTATATTATTAATGAAAGCTCTGTGTAGTTCTGTACACTCCAAAATGTGGAAGTCACTGTTTTTATTTATGCCTCCAGATGTGTAGTTTCATGATAATTTGTTAAAATAATGAAAATTACTACTATATAATTGAGAATTCATAATCAAACAGCCAAGCTGAATACTTTCCTATATGGAAATGGTGCTTTAATATAGAGATATTACTATATGGTCATGTCAAAAGGGAAGCATTGATTGATCTTATATGTTATGTGCAGTTATACTCTCCTCTGATTTGGAGTGTAAGGAAAACATGAAAACCAAATGGGTCACTATTAAATGTCTGCCATTCACATCCATTTTGTTGTTTTCTTTGAAAACTGTAGCTAAGTGGTTCCAGAGAGCATGACTACAATAATAACTACACTAAAACAATATAGATGCACACAATTTTCACTTGCATCAACAGATCTAAAACCAGACAAATAAGCAATGACACAACCCTGCAAAATACTTCAGGGCACCCAAATCCATGTTAAGATGTGGAAAATAAGTCTGCTTCCTTATGACTTTTTTTCTTACTGAAACAGGACAACTACAACATTGTGATGAATGTGTTCCAAAAGTTCTTCTTGAAACTGTCTCCATGATGTGGAATATCTCTTAAAGCACCACAGACACTTGTGTAACAGAGACAGTTCATTGTAAGGCTTTTTAAAATAGCATAGCATGAAACTCAAACTGTCAGTGCATAAATTACTGCTGCCTTGAGGCTGCAATAACTTATGCATCCTTGTATTCCCCTCAAACACCTCCCCTTTCAAGGAGAAGTTCAGCTCTCCACTCCCACCCCCACCTCTCCACCTCTTTGTGGCAACCATTACAAATCCATTAAAAATCCACAGGCCTGCCCAGAGAACTGTGTAACAAATGGCAGGAAAAAAAACCCCAGGAGGCTTTGGGACTTTCAAGAAATCTCTGCAAACATGGTACTGCAATAATTATGTGTTTATATAACTCATTATTATTTGTCTACAGTCAGGCATAATTTGATTTTATTCCTTTAATAAAAACTTGATCTAATTTGAGATTATCACTGTCAGTTCATGGACAAACCCAGCTGATCGATAATGCCAGCACTACTGAGCAATAGGCAATTCTATCTACAGAGCAATTACTGACACTGGTGTAGTCAGCTGAATGGCTTGATCTTGCTGAGCCAAACAATGTCAGGAGACTGGCTTCTTTATTTTTCATATCCTTATTTTTGTTCTTTTTTTTCTTTTTCATTCCCCTTGAAGAAGAATAAAGCCTTATCTTGCTAATAAAAGATGTGCTAAACTACACAAACTGTAGACTAATATTGGCTCCTAAAATCATATCTCCTTTTTTAAGCAGGGGGAAAAAAGCCAGTAAGAACTAAGATTGCAGCAAATAGCACTCTTTGATCTAGAAACACACAGTATCTTCAGTCACAGCAACAATCATGACAGAATCCATTCTACAATGGTGTTATGTATTTATAATGCTGGCAAAAGAAATTGCACTGAAAGGATTTCATACTGCAGTTCTGACTTAAACTCATCGAATTAAATTTTCGATGAATTAATGCACATAGACTGAGGTCAATGTAGTATATGACTCTGGCATTTCGTAAAAATGAGTGACAATTATGGACTCTGAAATATTTTAGGTGGCTCAGCAGGACATAATGTAACTGAAAATTACATTCAATAGAGGAAAGATATTGTTTATATCACACCTCCATCCAACATTTTAGTTTATTTGATGCATTCATCCATTAGAACCACACATACTTCTATATTAAATACTCCACTCCAATTGAAGGCACCCAAGAGTTTGAACAATTGCTTTACCATGTTAATTCTGAGACTACATTATTATTTTTACATCACAAAGGGGATCATAGCATGAATTTACAAAGCCATATATAGCTACAAAAATTACAGTATTATGACTTCAGAGTGACCAGCATGAAACACTCTTTGCTAAGAAAGACACCTGAAGATGTCTGCATTATTTGCCATATTTATTTAATGGCTTCAGTGTCACAAATATTCTAAGGTATCCTCAGAAAATATTTAATGACCATTGCCATGCATTTTCTTCTCTGGAAAAGTCCTCTTAACTATGACTATGAGATCTAGACAGCTTAAGAACAGCTCAGAGTTTAGACTGCTTTGTACGCCATGCCACAAGAACAGGAAAGGAGCAAAAGGGCTTTTCACTGAACAGCCTTTCATTAGGGTAAGACAGAATAATCAGAAGTGTCTTTTACTTTGCAAAGGGGAAAAAAGCCCCAGTTAAACGCTCACAACACATAGGTGCTGGTTAAAAAATGCCACAACTGAACAAAGCAATTTGGATGTGTATTAGGCCCCGGGCCAGAGGGTTCAATGCACAGTGCAGAGTGGTCCTGCACCTTTATAACCTGTTCTCAAGTACAGTTGGGCAGATTATCAAAATGTGAGTCACCAAAAATGAATTACTGCTCTTCTGAACATGAATATAGAGTGGAGAAATAACTCATAACTCCAAAAACAACAGAAGAAATGTTATAAAGATATTAGCACTTCATGCAAATAAGAGTAGTCTTTTTACACCTAATATGTGCGCAGCCCTGACAATTCACTGCATAATATTATTACTATCAGCATTGACAAACAACACCTCAGAAGCTCCTAAAAACCTTACTAACCACTATGTGCTAACCTTTCCAGACTGCTGCTGGTAGATGCCAGCACAGCCCTGGCACGCTCACAGCCTCCCAAGCACTCACAGCTCCAGCAGCAGGCACTGTGCTGGGGCACAGGACAGACCCGAGCTGTGTTCGGCAGCCACAGCTCTGCCTTATGAAATACTTCACCTTCAGGTGTGTCCCACCAGCCCACACCACTCACTAAGCTACTACCTTGGCAAAAGCACCTTACTCAGGCTCTATCCCATACACCTGCAAGGAACACAGATGTACTCTACATGCAAATCCAGACTCCAGGGCTAACCTGCATCGTGGAGTGGGGCATGGGAAACCTGGCCCGGAGTACTGAAGGAGGAACACTTCAGCATTACAGGGGATACTTTGCTGCTCTAAGAGATGACAACTCTGTTCAGTTTAACAAACTGAAGAGGGGCCCTGAATAATGCTGCTAAGCTGTGCAAATCATTGACTGCTGATTTGTTTCCTTGGGCTGCTGACAACCAAGGTAAGTCAGAAATACTTGTAAGTGCAAAGCAACAGCCTGTGAACACTATGAGCTCAGGCTGAGGAGGAATAAAACCTCAGGTCACCTTTCTCTCCCGATGATTATTTGCATCATGAATCAAAGCAAAAGAGGTGGCCAGGAAAAGCTATGCATCTTGAGTTGAAGAAATGAATAATTACTTGTTACTGAGTATAAAATTCATGTCAGGAAATTCAAACTTTTTTTCTTTACAGATTAATACTTAATCACTTTATGGAGCTATTTTTCATCCCACTGTACTACCAAATCTTATATACCTCCTGAAATGCCGGCTCACAGTGCTGTCCTACTCTGAATTGCAAGAAAGAGAATCAAAAAAAAAAAAAAAAAGAAAAAGGTGTGATATTAAATGTCTCAAGAGAAACCAGAGAAAAATCTATCTCTGCAGGAGAAAAAACCTTTAAAAACTCCTTAACCTAAATACAATGTAAGGTCATTTTACCTGCTAACCGAGTGGGCTTGTCACAAATACGTTCACATTTATTCTCCTTCTACAAAGCACTCAAGTCATTTTTATGCCTACTAAAACAGCTGATATTTTCTGGAAAGAAAAAGGCATGTGGTCAAACTAGTTCGGTAAATTCTCTGAAGCCTGAAAGAAGAAACTACATCTAAATTGGCCAAGTGTCATAGATGAAGGAAAGTACTGAAGACATAACCAATGGATTAATTTATATAAACTCCATGGCAAACATCTTTAAGTAACTACCTTAAATACAAAGCTTCTAACTAATCCATTATGACCTTCTTCAAAGGCTCAAGTATTTTTCTAGGTGAAAATGGAAATTAATGGTAAAATTTAAGGAATTCTTCTGAAGAAGCATGAAAAACTGCTTTTCATTAGTAACCATGGCCATTGACTTCCAGCACGACATTCTGCACATCTCATAAGTCAAAGCTCACGGTGCTTTCAACTCAAAGGTATTTCCATATATGTAAGCAGATGAAGACCAGCTTGTTAACCTGCTGATCAGTACATCAAATCTTCCATCTGAAAAACAGGACTGGAACCCCCTGCATACAACAGTCTTTCATTGCTCTTTGAGATCATCAAATGAGAACCACTTCAAAAGCACAAAGGCTTTAACAAAGCTAAATTCTTACACACCATTCACCCAGCACGGTATAGTTCTATATCTAGAAATTCAAACTGCATATGAAGTCTCTCTTTTAGTAGTGAGAAAAGAACATGCATACCATTGCTCATCTGAGAAACTGTTTTGGAGCATCTGAGGCCACTCTATGGAAGGAGAAGCTTTGATTTACTAACTCATTGAGATACTCCATTTTACTCACATATTTCTCAAGCACTGGAGAAATCTCCTTTGTGTTTGGTGTTTTTTACTACTTCCAACTATTACAGTCATTCTATTAAGCTACAACAGCCTGTGCTCACTCCACAGAAGTTCTTCACCTGGTGAATGCTTCATTTGCCTGGGCTGAAAACCATCTTCTCACCACCACACCAAGCTCAAAGAAGGGTTTAGTCTCTCCCAGTGTATGCTGGGAACCTGTTCCCTCGTTGTGAATAAGAAACAGCCCTTCTTCCATAAATACCATGGGTCACCAGTAGCAGCTGTCACTCAGGCTAAGAAAGACCAATTTCTACGCGAAAGATGCACAGGAAGAGCAAACGCACACTCAAGATCCAGAGAAAGGTGATGATATTTGCAAACTTGTAAGAATACTAACATGCTAAATAACTGCCACCTTAAAGGCATTAAGGAATAAGGTGTCAAAATGTCCTACCTTTGGAAAACTTGTGATAATCAGAACACGCTACTCCACTGAAGAAGTCAAGTTCACAAATGAATGCAATGTTACACATCTCTTTTTGGTACATACTTGAAAATTGCTTCATCTTGATTTTGTATTAAATAGTGCTGCTTTCTTCAGTCCCACAGAGTACCAGCTGCCTTATGCAGATTTTAAGTCAGCAAGACAGTTTACTTCCATGGACAGAATCAGCCCAAGTTCCCAGGTGAAGCCAGCCTGCCTTTCTTGGAGCATCCATATGCCAAAGACACCAAAGACTTCCAGCTTTTAAAGCTGTGCTGCATATACAGATACAAAATAATGAACTCAAGAAAAATAACTTTCAGACACTCCTAGATCTGTTGGGTGAGATGGACTAAATAAATAATTTTGATAAAAATTTACCCTCAGTCTTTTGCATACAGGTTTTCTTTTCTACAGACTTCCTTTCTAGTCTAAAAAGTCCTATCTCCTTCCCAGGATCCACAAATTCCATCTTGTCTCCTCTGGTTCCAAGCAAAGCCTGTCCATCATGCCTAAGGCTTGGCTTTGTGTCAAGTCCTTGCCTTTGCCTCAGAGCAAAAGGGCCAATAACGCTTCTCATGTATCTTTTCAGCCCCTCCCTCCCCACTTGGAAATTGTTGAAACTTTGGCTTTGTTTCAGGAAATATGGAAAAGTGAGATTCTGGCCATTTAAGCCTTGTTGTTGCAGACATAAAATCAACTGAGAACAAAAGCATCTGCCACTTAAATTACTTGTGCACACAATGAAAAAACTAAATTTTATGGCTCTAGCAAAAGTTGATAAAACATGCATATTTATGAAAAGATAAATATTTAAAGGCATGCATTTACCCAACTCAGTTTATAAATACAATAATTTGCAGACGTATCTCTGCAAGGCGTTGGTGAGTAGCAATGCTGCTGGTTTTCCTGTTTACTACAGAAGATATTCAGGGCCTCAGCTCATGATCCTGAGGGTTCTGGTTGCTTTCACTAGGACCACAAGGAGGGACACATCCTGCTTTGGACTTCCAGACATCATTTATCCTGAACCTGCCCATTCCTACTCTGTATCCAGAATGTTCTGACTCAGGTTTATGACCTGATTTCACATAAGACCAAGACAGATTCTGACATTTTCTCAGACACAACTGGATTCACACTCAGTGTGAATGTGGATATGAGGATACTGTAATACTCTTTTCTTTGTGAATGGGCTGACACACTTCCTTATTGTCTGAGGCTCCATGGAGCAAGACACAAATATATTGTACATGTGCAGTTACTCCTCTTGCTGGAAAACACTGCTGACAATAGTGTGTATTCCAACAGCTTCAAGGGATGCTCAGGCATTGGGCCCAGGCATCTCAACACCCAACTGAGCCCACTGTGTGTACACAACTGCTGTAAAGAGGCACAAAGCTGCCACACAGAATACCCCCATGAATGCTGTTGGTCTTAAGCTGCATCTTGCCAGCACGATACATCTCATGCTGGATGACTTTCAAAGTTGATCCATTCCTCTTGTTCATAAGCTAGAAAAACGGTTTAAGTGATTACCAGGGGTAAGCTAAACAAATAGCAGCTAATGGGGAAGATCAGGAGAAAAACGCTTAAGGCTCTCAGTCCACCTAAAAACCGGCCAACATCCACTCTCCCACACAGGGTCTCAGTGTTTGTTTGGGCAAGGATCAGTGAAAGGGCTTTCTTCTGTATCTGTGTACCACAGAGACCAAGATAAAAGGAGTTGGTATGAGACTTCACAGATTTCAGAAAAAATAAACAGAAAGTGATCATCAAAAGCTAGATTTAACTCTTCAGACTCAGATTATTCCTGAACATATTTAGGCAGTAAAATCAAACAGTAAAGTAATCCTGAAATATTTCAATTAAGGTCCTGGCTTGTTTCCTGAATAGAGCTTTGGTTCATACATTATACTGATGAAAGCAATGAAACAATGTGCCCTAAATAAGTATGTCAAGGTTTGCCTCCTTGTGAGGTTAAATTACTTATATTTTATACAAACATCTCTAAGCAGTATCTATTACTTTAAACCCTATATAAATATAAATTCTAGGTATAATTAGATGGTAAAATCACTCATGCCCAAAAGGCTGACAGTGAAAGAAACAGATCTTTTTCCTATTGCATGTAAGTACATTGAGTATGATTGTTCTTTAAATCTAAATAATGGATATTCTATCATAAGGATATTTACATTGTGTGTGTTTTCTGCTCTAAGTAGAGCATGAAAACCTGAAACTACATTACATCCCTTCAAGCAAAGCCATGCAAAAGATGCCACATTTTGTGGCCATGCTGCAAGTTGCTTTTGACCTAGAAGAAAATTTCTGCATGGCACTTACTGGGGCATGTAAGTCTTAAAATGTAGAGACCTGTGACACCTGGTCCTGGGACATGGGAGGTCTTGCCAGGATTTGACTCCCTACACTATATAAAGTGGGAAAGGAGAATGAGACAGCTTATCTACATAGCTACCTAAATGCCAGCCATTCATACTGTCTCCATGTCAATCCCATGATTCTGGACTGCCGCCCAAAACACTCCTGCAAAGAGCCAAAAAACTCAGAAGAATCAAAGTTTGTAGTAACCCTCCCTTTTGTGGTCACTTCTGGTATTTTATAGGCTCCCAAACAAGCTTTGTATGTTGCTTTATTCTTCACCACAGACTGCCATTTACAGAAGAAAATGTCAAAATTTTAGAACCTTTGATACTTTTGAAAGTGTAAGTAAAACTCAACTCATCAACCTCACAAGACATAACTGAGAAGAATTAAGCAGGTATAAATATAGTAGCAAACAAGAATTATAATTTTAAAGTGGACTGAGCCTATGTTTAATTCTGAGGAAAATGTAAGCTGGCGTTAATCCCTTTTTTCTTTATGTAAGGGATTCAGAGAAGTTTTTCAGCTAGTGGGATAACTCCCCTGCTCTGAAGAATAAACATGTTAATGAACAGCTCAGCTATTGATTTCTTTTGACATCTGACTGAACAGCAGGTGCTGAATTCAGGGTTTACTAATGCTGGAGTAGCTACTACCACTATTTTTATTTTCCCCTTCATTGAAGAATGAATATCTTTATAATAAAATAAAACTTCCTGACATGCAGAAAGACAATACAGAGTCTAAGAAATGAGCTATGTGGAAGCTATTTGCACCTCTCTGCTGATGGAAGTCACTCTCTTAGTTTCCATTCTTCATTGCTGTTTTCAGGAGAAAGTTGGTCCTCCAGAACCCAACATTCTAAAATCCCTAGGAATCTACCAAGTACTAAAACACAGTCCTTTTAGAGTCCATAAAAATTAATCCTACCCCACGTTTTGGGAAAAAAAAAGTTACATTCTACATATGAGTAACTTTCAATGCAACTCTTACTTAATTGAAAAAATAAAAATCCATCAATTTAATTCTGTGGAAGCTATAATGAGCCTGGTCCTACATGCCACTTCTTTTATCAGCTCCAATCTCCCATTCTCCAGGGAAAGCAGTACAGAAGTGTCTTGTCCTTTGATAGCAATAGATAACTAACCTCATTTTGTAAAAGCAGAACTCAACAGAGTTGTTCTTTGTCTGCAGCAGAAGCAGGGAACCAGACCTCACTGCCTTGTACTGAATCCATTTTAAGGCAATTTGATGCCTTACACATGATCATTGAAAAGCTTCCAGTTGTAGCTTTTTTTCCTCCCCACTCTTTTCACCTGGCATTTCTTTATGCAACAGAGTACTAGGAGGTTTTATATTTAGAAGAATTAGGACTGGTCATATTTTCTTAACCTATATTTTGAGGCCTTCTGTATCCTTACCTATCCATTACATTCAAGCCAAACATTTGTCTTTTGGTAGCAGTAAGGATTAAAGATGTAATTTCTTTTAAAGCACACATTTTCAACTCTCCTTAGCCAAATAATTTGGGGCATTAGATTAACACTTCCCTGCCTCAGCCTTCATCTAGCCACTGCTAACCAATGAAAAAAAATTACCCAACAATAACCATATTTATGAAGGCCTTTTTTCCTTGACTTTATGTCTTGCTAGATATCTACTGATAGACTAAATCAAAAGCAAATGACAGAAGTACTTCAGATTTAGTGAGGGGTTTAGTTACAGCACCACAAAAAACCTGTGATGTCTTTATACCTCTGTCCAGACTGAGCTGCCATTGAGTAGGAAGGCATTACACAAACACAGTTGGCCACTTTCCTGTTCTGTAATGACTCCTATGACCTGAAGAAGATGAAGACTTGATGCTAATCACAGAAATCACTTGGTGTGGTTTTGTTTAAATGATCTGCCTGACAGAAATAAGTGTCTTTGTGCACAGTAGTAACATCCATGTTACACTGACAGATGGAAAGCAAACAATCTGTACAAAACTGTGTTTCTCTGGCAAAAAAACCCCAAAATGTTACTTAATATAATGAAAATTTAAATAAACAAAAGCTTCAGTATTACAGTTCACCACACAATTTTTATAATTAAGAAGTATTTCATACTTTCAAGCAACTATAATATGATTATGAAACCCACAAGTTTACCTCTGCACACATTCACACCTGTGTTACTTCAGTTCACTGAATTCAGTGGAACAATATCTAATTTAAAGTAATGCAAGAGAAGAGACAGAGCTGAAGACTGAAAGTAAACCTGAGGGTTTTGATGAAACATAATCCTCAGCATGAGATACAAAAGGTGACTTTCCTGAAAAGTGCCACCTAAATTCTTAATAGCTTTCTGTACATAACCTCACCTCATCTCATTCTGACATAATCTTAATTAGTCTTAGGCCTACTGCAGAGAAGCCCACTGAGGCAGTTAGCACCATACAATTAATCAGATATTTTGCACGTATCACAGCAATCAACAGTGTCAACTTACTGATGTGAATCAACACAAACAGAAACCAACCCTGCCTTTCCCTTTCACATGAACTAAAAGTATGTGGCATGGAGAGAACATATGATTATTTCTTCTACACACCACTTAATGTCCTTTCTTCCCTTAGCAGCCATTTCCTAAGGCATCACTGCTCTCTGTAAAGCATGTTTTAGATTTTTTCCTGGTGGTACTAGAGGAGAAATGTGATTTGGTATTTCTTCTAAATTTCTGTTTCTTCATAGAAAAATAAGTTTATTAACTGAAATTAACAATGATAAGACATAATTCTTGCCAGTGAAATTAATGAATCGCACCTTTTCTTTTCCTGTGTGCTTTAGCGGTTTTTAAGAAACTGAATTTTACACCCTCACATAAATATACATTTGAGAGCATAATCTGCAGCAGTCATAGCAACAGAAAATATTATTTTATACTTAAGAATGTAAGTATATACAATGTACACACTCAACTGATTAAAAGCTTCACCACCTATCTATGTAATTTTCCATCTTAGTTTTATTATATTGTTTGAGATTTATCTTTGGTCTTCATTGCAGGAGCCAAACACCACAGTATTGTACACAATGTCACTGAGGAGGAAACCATACAATTACATGACTTGATGGCAAAGAACAAAAAGAAAACAATTTTACAAAGCTGCATTTTCCTAAGCTTAAATCAAAAGAGTTCAATAAACCACAAGAAGCTTTACTCAGTTTTGTATGGCATATGTAATATGCTGTGGTATCAATATTATGTACAATGTTTCACACATGGTGGTATTTCACTTCAGCAGGATATGGTAAAGCTACTTACAACATCAATTCAGTCCATAAAAAATATTGAACATAAGAAAGAATAGTCTAATATTTAGTGATTTCTCAGGTTCTCAGTGAATTTATAATATTCCTAGAAATGCACTATTTAAATGATAGTTTATCTCAGGAACTGACAATTAACTGCTCAACACATTCTCTCTACAGTGTTTGTGCCCCAAAGCAGTTAAGTATCTAAGACAGGAATTATTAAAAGCTGGGACAGCTCTACTGTTTGCATTTCTTAGCAAAAGAACATGTACAGTCTATTCACTACCTGACACAAGCAGTCATTCCCCACTATTACTGTCCAAACTTCTGGGGATTTTTTTGGTATTTGAAGGCCTATCACAAGAAATTGGTGAACTTACTGGAATTGTCAAATGTTTCAGGTCACACATGATTACCACTCCTCAAAGGAATCTAACCTCCATTTCTCAGTACCTAATTGCCCTGTATCTCTCCTATAGTAAACTTCCTAATTTATTATAATACTAGAAGAATTAAATTTCTCGATAGGATGGCTACCAAGTTTCTATGAAGTAAACTAAAACAGCAGTAAGTGAGGCTAATAAACTGTTCATTTTTTCCCATTTTAGCAAATAATAGGTATGTTACCAAACAGCAGCAACTAGGAAGAACAGATAAAATGTTGTAAGTTTATCCCAAACAACTTAAAGCCCATCATCAAGCTACCTATATGTACTGATGCTTCTTCCATGCTAAAGACACAGCTGTCCTTCATCATCTTGCCCTGTGCTAAATTTTATAATCCTACAGTGACCTTCACTGCCATCTCACTCAGATTTGTCACTCTGGCAGTCAGAATGGCTGACATAACACAGGGCCAGCCTAACACCATTGTGAGATGCTGGAGGTTCACAACAGGATTTTGGTTAGTCATTGTAAAATTATGAGTAAAGTGTTCCAAAGGGATTAGCCATCATAATAAACTCAGACTGTGTCTACCTAAAGATTGTACACACTGAGAACTGCATATAAATGCAAGTTTGAGGTTGCAAGCCTCCCCTCCTTCTGACTCCCATTATTACCTCAGTCTGACAGTCACGTCATCTAGACAAGTTCTAGTGAAACTCTCACTGTTTTGGATGAATTTTCCAATCTAAAGTGCCAAATTTCTTGAATGACTGGTGAAACTCTTTCCAAAGCAAACTTTAGTAGCCTTAATCATGGTAAGTTTCATCCTGGAACTAATGGCATTTTACTTCATCACACACTGTAAGTTCATTGTATTTTGTCACATCAAATAAGCCTTTCTTACTCAGACAAATTGCTTACTCACAGGAGCTCTCACTTAAAAGTAGACTAAGCCAGAAAAACAGATCTATGGGTAGTGATTTTACAAGATTTCAGAAGTAATAGCTTTCTTAACTTCACCATATTTTCCTACTTAATCTCACAGCTAGTGTTTTTCAGTGCTAGAAATATTTAACACCCCCAAATCACTCAGAAAATTTGAAATGCTTGCCATTCACCTAAATCAGACTGAAAATTAATTTTTTTCAATACGTGATGTTTTAGGTTTTAGTTGGTTCTTAGTTGGGTGATGCTACTATTCTTCAGCATGAAAAGCACACCCACTGAAGACTTGATCCTTAACAATATGCAGTAGCCTAAGGAAATATTGTCATGGGAGCCAGGAACAGAATCTAAGCTTCTTTGTCTCTATTGAGATCCTTTTGATCGGAAAAATTTCTTGAAGTTGAAAATCATAAAGCTGGTAAGAAGGGCAGTGGCACATCTATTTGATGTAAAAAATGCTACCCAGGTGAAATCTGTAACAGAGGAAATTCAGCAAATTCAGCAAATTCAATACACTCAGAGCAGGTGGCAGCTGAAAGATTCCTCACAGAAAATGGTTTCTGATGTCTAGATCTCTTTTTGAAAGATTTTTCAGATTTTTTTGACAGATTTTTGCTGTATTTTCTGCTTATTAGTAGTTAACAATTGGCTTAAGTGTGAACACACTGGTTTTAATATGTTTCCACTTAGTTAAACATAACTCTGGTCATTCTTGGCACCTATCTCAATTTGTCTCTGGAATGTGAGCTATCTAGAGCATCTTTTCTCCAGCACAGCCAAGTTACATTGTTCTTGTTGGTGGATTAGTATTTGCGTGCTTAGGCAAGAAGCTGCTTCTTTTTTCTTTCCCAACCTTCTCTGGACTCCAGCAGAAATCTTACACAATATATGCTTAGACCATTATTAATGCTTAGACATCTCCAGAGTTTATCTTAGCATGGATTGTCTTTGTCCAGTGACAGGAGAAATGTGCATTTATGTAAAGTGGTGTGGGATTTGCAATGTCATGCACAGTGGAAGGTCCTGCTTATCAGCCCTTTTCATAGTGTTGACCTTATTTCTTTTGCAAGGACTCAAACACCCCAGCAAGTGTGGAGTCTGCAGTTCAGTGGAAACCAGGCATGCCAACTGAATACTTACTCTGCTAACACTATTCTCAGACAATCTCCTTAAAAGTTATCAGTAACATGAAGATGCCTCTTTGTCATTTATCCATTCATTTTAGCTCCTTGAGAACAAACTTGTTTCCTAAGACAATCAGAAAGTTCTACCTACATCCCAAAGAAAATTGGGCTGCACATACTGATGCTGGCAGTACTTTGAGCAAGCTATGACACAGAAAATCCGACAAAATGAGAGTGCTTACCCCGTTCTGTGTCATAGAGGTACACAAACTTTTCCCACT
Organism: Ploceus nigricollis; assembly: GCA_013399945.1. Taxonomy (NCBI): domain Eukaryota; kingdom Metazoa; phylum Chordata; class Aves; order Passeriformes; family Ploceidae; genus Ploceus; species Ploceus nigricollis. The sequence continues at coordinate 40,132 of VXBC01005099.1, read as the reverse complement.
TATAGTAAGTCAAGAGACTCAAGATGGCTCCTTTCAACGCTGGCCGCATCTGGATGACGAACTGCACATCTGCATCTGTTGGGAAGCTCGGCGTGATGAAGGACGTGTGAAGGGCTCCACAGAACGACGTCAGGGTGTTCATGGACATCTGGTCATAGAATCCAAAGATGGCATAAACTCCTCTGGAAAACTGTGAACAGACTAAGAAAGACAGACAAGGGTGTTAAAATCTGATATATAACGAATACAACCAAACTTTCAAAGTATATTTGAGGTAAGCCTTCCAACCATTCCTGAAATTATTTTGTATGATGCAACAGATGGAGCGAATTAATGATATAATATATACTAATTTCAGTGTAGCAATCAATTGTACCAACTTTGTAGCACTTAAACTGGCCTGACCACATTTATTTTTGGTTGTGTTTTGTCCTGTGTTGCTACAATCCACTAATCTCTCTTTATTCCTTAAAAATAAACATGGGATCACATTACCTGTCTGTAAAATACCTTTCCTTCCTTGAGTAGTACCTTGAGAGCTCTGTGAGGAGCTGCATGACAAATGTCAGGCCTGTCTTAAAGTCAGGATATTAAGGGGTGTTTTTTCCTGGTATCCAAAATTGATTCAGATCTGATTCAAAGAAATCTGGATGTTTTATTCCTTTACAGGTCACAATTCTGAAATTTCTGTGTGGTCTTTTTCGTAAGGAATTATGGTGGCTTCTTAACAGAGTGTTAAAATCTTTCAGAGCAATAAAGACTGTGACTTATATGACAACACAAATGAGGAGCACATATTGTTGCTTCATGTGACTAAAGCTGATACCCCTTAAGCTGAAGGCTCTTAGCCATTAACCATTCTTCTGTCCTGATGAACTCATCTTGTACCAGAAAAAAAAAAATCAAAATGCAGACAAAGATGATTTCATTATTTCCCATCCTTTATAGAGATTGAACAATGACCATTTTGGACAAAAATGAAAGTATTTCAATTTGTAAACATGGCCAGCTTCATGGGCATTGCAGGAAAAAAATTTCTTTGTTGTTCAGCTCTGTAGGAAAAGCACAAAGTTCTTGTGACCCTGAGTTCTTTCCATGGAGGGAGTCTGCATCACAGACAGCAAGGGAGCCTGATTTGTGAGGTGCTGGGGCTCTGGATTATAAAAAGACTGTACAACTGCAATACAATACAGCACAGCAGCACTTCCAATCATACCACTGCTGAACGGGGATGAGCAAGGCCCATTTCTAACGAAAAAAGGTTTCCCAGAAAAATGTTCATTCACTAACAATTAACAATTTCACTGTCAAGAACTGGATTTAACAACAATTTACAACCAGCCCCATTGTCTTGGGCTGATTTTATGGTTGATACCTTATTCCCTAATCCTCTGCTTTGTGCCCAGAAATGGCTGCTGTAGATTTAATATGAACCAGAGAGTGGGGCTGGAGCCTGGGAAGCCAAGGTGAAGGCTCTGTTGGAAGAGCCTGCACTATGGACCTGCACCTTACATTGCTCCTGCTGTTGGATTAGTTTTGCTTGCTTAGGCAAGAAGCTTCATTTTTCTATTTCCCCACCTTTTTCTCTGGACTCCAGCAGAGATCCTTCACTTTTTTGGTTGTGTGTGTGTGTGGGATTTTTTTTGTTTCTTTTGGGGTGGTCCCCCCACCTCTCCCCCCTCCCCCCTTGAACTGTTTTGGCTTGGTTTTTTTCTTTTGTTTTCCCCTCCACTCTCAGGAGCCTGTGGGGGCTGTGCTGGACAGTCCGGGCCCCAGGAGAGACCAAGGCAGCAAAGGCAAGGACACCAAAACCAAAACCCACCAGCTCTGCCTGCTGTGAGGAGACCAACACCAGAAAGGTTCCCATCTATTCTGCCTGAGCAGCTACATGAGCTCCTGTGCCTCCCCTTCCCTCAGACAAAGGGGACAGCTGCCATCCCTGCCCCCTGGCCACACAGGCTGGCAGGGGTGGGGTTAAGGTTTTGAAATTTCAATTTTGAACATTTATTCAATCCTTTTCTGTGCCTTGTGTGCACCCTTTTTTTAGTTAATAAACAGTTTGGGTTATTTTCACTTTCACCCACTGGTACTCATTTCTCTCATTGGCAAACTCCCTCCTCTTTAGAGGAAACACTAATTTCAAGGTTTTTTCTCCTAAAACTTGTCTCTAAACCAAGACACCCATTAAACACTTCTGCAAAAACACTGCATATTTAACTTTGCAAAAATCCAAGTAATTACCAGTGAGGAAGACATGACTTCTACACAGAAATGTTCAGCATTGCTACTTCTGAAATAGCATCACATTTTCCACCATAAATGCAACCATTCAGGATCACTAAAAACTGTTAGAGTAATTTTAAACAGGAATCTCCACAATATCAGGTCATTGACACAGCATCATGGAGAACATCTAAAATCAGCAATCAGGTGTGAAAATTTGATTTTCTTCCTGAAGCTCTAGATGTGAAAACCAGAAATGCTGTTAAGGAATTTCTTTAAGTATTTAAGCCACTGTAACAGGACATGACCAGCAGTAAATAGCAGCTGGTGAGACACAGAATGGAAATAAGAGGTGGTAATTTCTGAAAGGAAAGCTTGCAGAGGTTATCAACCACAGAAAAGAAAAGATATAAAAGTTATAATACAGTAAGAATTTATTCCCAGAGGCATGACTGAGGAATTAAATACACTGTTTAAAAAGGCATTTCATTAAACTACATACCAGCAGGATATAAAGCAGAAAAGCTACCATAAAAAATTATCTGCTGAAGTAACAAATAAAAAGCATTAATTTACAGATGGAAAAAAGGGAAACACAAAAATTACATTAGAAAGTCTGGCAGTCTCCAAATCATTGAAATGGTGTGTAACCCCTCTAATTCCATAGGAATAGTCAGTGAAGTGGGATTAATGGAGTGAGTGTCCTCACATACACTGAGCCTGTACCTCACAGATCAAGCTTCTTTCATGTATATATTAATGACATAGTTTTTATGTAGATTCTGTACTGCCGAGAAAACCAAGTATTCCAGGAATCATCCCTTCTTGCAAAGTAAACAAACATTCTCAAAGATCTCCTGATCCTAAAAACCAAGAGCATTTCAAATAGTCCTGGATTCACCCATCATTTCTTATCAGGTGTAAGACTAAGGAAGACTTCTGAACTGTGACTCAACTGAGTTAAACTTTATTTTCATAGCAGATTGTGCTCATTTATGCAAAGTGCCCATCATCAATTGGTGAATAATCTGAGAAAAAACCAGTCTGTGAACAACCTGACTAAGCAGGACCTTCTCCAAGTAACACCTTGGAGCCAACATGGAGCTGCTGCTCGCATGGAGGCGAGAGCTCTGATTTGGTCCTCAGAGTAGCTGCAATTATTTTCACTCCTGATTTTGGAGGATCACCAAAAATATCTTCTAACAAACGCAGCTACCTGCCCACTCTTATTTCTCCTGGTTCAGGTTTGTACTCACAGCAGATTTTAAAGATTAACCCTTTGACAGACTGTCTTCTACTAGTAGCTTATTATTCCTGACTATCTATTCTGCATGCACTGTAGGATGCCAATTTAGTTTTACCAGTCTATTTAAAAGGCAAATAAACCTTTGTTTTTATAAGGAAAAGCTAAAAGGCCAATTATCTCGGTCCTCAATGTTCATTTGCATTTTTTAACTCACAGTTTTGTTAAAATTTTGTAGCATTAGTTCCTCCACACAGTTTGTGACCTAATCTCCTCTGTGATCAGACATACCTATAGAATATCCATGAACCCAGAGTCATATTTTTACTTGTTTTCCAAAAAGCAAATGTGTAATTATTATTACTATTATTATTATAATTAATTTTAATTACACTATTATTCCAACATCACTGAGCCACAAGAAAAATTATAAAAAGACTAAGCCTTAGCCTTAAGCTCTTTTTACAAACTACTTTCTACTGTCAATCAGAACAATCTTCATGTTTGAGTAAGAATTTTGGTATTTTTCCTTAATTAATCACAGTTGATTTATTGGGGTTTTTTTCCTATTTGAAAAATACAGATGATCAAACACATACTTTGGCTGTTAAAGAGATTATTTGGACAAGTCCTAGTTCAAACTCATTCCTCAAGATAAAAATTAGGTTTTTTTGCTGAGCTATGAAACTGCTCTTAATTATGTGGATGCACATCTGTTTCCAAGGGCAGCACATAACCAGGTTGCTTTATAACCAAGTTGCTTTATAACCTGATCTGAAAAAGTTTCCATGTCCACAGATGAGGGACAGAGGTCCTGAGCAGCAGTTTTCCAATGGGAGATCATGGTAAGCCATTATTTTGGCATTAGGTGACAGGTGAGTATTTATTAATGGAGATTTAACACTGGACTCATTCTCAGAGTGAGCTGCCACATGCCATCGTGTCCAGGAGAGGAAGTGATGGTATGACAGAGGTCTGAATTCTCAAGCATGTCAGGAGAAGATAAGAAACTTTCAGGTCATGACAGACTGGTGTTTCCTGCCAAGGAAGGAAAATGCTCAGAGGCAGAGTGATAACAGCGGTAAGCAGAATTTACTTTAAAAAAAAAAACTCCAAAAAACCACCACCACACCAAAAAAGCCCAAAACCAAAAAAAACCAAACTAAACCAACGAAGCAAAAAAACCAAAACCAAACCCTAAAAAACCCAAACCCCAAAACCAAGTGACCAAAATGCAGCTACTGAAGCCAAATAAATAGAAATCTTAGTTTCCATACCAAATAGCAGCTGAGCCATCCTAAGCACCAGTGTAACCCAATGAACCCAGATGCCTGTTTTACTTGTATTTCCATCTTCCCTCCAGTCAAATCAGGCCCACCACTGAAACTTGCTAAGATGAACCAGATAAGTTTTTTTTTTGCACTCAGATCCCAGGAAGGCTGCAGGCCAGAATCTCAAAAGATGCCCCATTTCACACAAGTTATCAGATGTTTTATGTATTTTTAAAATTTATTTTTGCTTTCTAATGGTATTTAGTTTTTCTATGTTTTAGTGACTGTGAGTATTCCTGACACAACAAGGTTGTATAAGATCTGACATTTCTACTGTCTATTGCCTAGACGCTAAAGTCAAAACTTCTGACACCTTTTTTTTTTTTTTTTACTTCCAGTTCTTACTATAAACAACTGAAGCGTTACTAGGAACACTTACAAGTAGGTTTGGATTTTGCTTGTTTAAAGAGAAGATGTATAAAGCTAACAAAAAAGATATGTTACTGGTGGAATGTAATACATGCTTTTCCACTGGATGATATCATTAATGACTAAACTGTAAAAGTCAGCAGGATCCTGCCAGTTGTGGCACCCAGTGCACTTCAGCCCTGGATGCAACAGCCTGGTAGTTCTGGAGTCAGGGGTTGGAGGTTACAATACCTCAGACACTATTCCTCCTTCATTACTCTTTCTATGAGCAGGTAATTTCCCCTTCATCCATATCAATTTCTTATAAAGTACGTCTGACAAAGTTACTCTGTGTCACAGGGCACTGTCAGCCTGTTTCAGCCATACTCCCCAGCTCTTGGGAGGGAAGGTGCCATAGGAGCTCCATCTCAGCTGACATTATCCTGTGTTGCTCATACCGCTTCCTTAGTTTTGTGTTCTGGCCTTTCCTCAGCTGTGAAATAATTTTATTCCCTCCACTTCCTTCTGCCAATTGTCTTGGATTCCAGACAACTCTCACTGCCAGCTTCAGCCAACAGACTAATGGGACTACTTTACAATGGAATAATATGCAGCCTAACTCAGAGCAGTTGCCATTTTCTAGGGCTCCATCCTGACCTTGTTGTAATAAAGCAAGGGTTACCATTAACATTACCTCTTACAGTAAGAATACAGACTTCCTTTTAGAGAGACAGACAATGCCTCTACTACTTTCTTTTGCTTTCATTTTAATACACAGGATGAAAAGCAACAATTCTCTCTACCTTGAGCCCTGAGGAGATCAGCACAGCAGTGTCCCTGAATGCAGAATGAGCTCCTTTCAGGGGGCTCCAGGCAATCAGACTTGAGAGCTTCCTTTAAAGACAAGCCCATCATATTAAAAATGTAAAATTAAGTGAACTGCATTTACCTATAGCCAATAAAACCATCTTTTACATTTTAATTAAGACACTGAATTCTGTCCTGAAGAAAATATTGTTTAAAATTCAGGTGAGAAAAGATGCATTTCTGAAAGCAGCTATTCCTGGAACAGTTAACAGTGAAAACTCCTGGGGGCAGGAGGGAACCAAGGAAGCTACAACTTGAAATTGGATATGAATCTTCCTGAGATGCTGGCTATAACATGACTTCTCACCCTACCTAGAAAAAGATATGCCCTCACAAACAAAAATATCCCCTGAAAACAAAAAAAAACCCAACCCAAAACCTCACAGCAGAGCACAAAACAAAACCATAATTTACTCCTGTTATTTCACTTATGGCATCAATTTTCTCAATTATGAAATTGCCATGTTTTATCTAGTTCTTTTTGTAAAGAACTACTCGGCTTGCTTTGTTCTATCTAACGTCTTCTTCAAATATACACACTTACTTCAGTTTGCATTTCATTTTAGGAGAGCAAATAAAATAAAACCAGCATGTTCCAGCAGCAGGAGGGGGATATTATTAAATTGCAAATGAAAGGCATAAGGATTAATCCATTCATATTTTACAAACCATTTACTGGAAAGCAATTCTAAACACATGTTCAGATGCAAGCATCTTTGAACACTCTCTGGTCAAGATCCTGTTCAAGATTACTTCAGTCACCAGTTCCCAACTCCATCACACACTGTTAAAGAAGTCTTTATTTCTTATCTGTTTTTCAAGATGACTTTGGAACCCCGATCACAATTACAGTTCCTTGGTGCTTTGTGCTGTACAAACCCATTACCTCAACCTTGGTTTCTTTCAGTGTGCCCAATTGCTTATGACATATTTGACTCATTAAACTTTACACATTTTGGCTTTTATATATATGACTGTGGTCAAATAAAACCTTAACAACATACATGAATGTGTTGTGTGCGGGATCTTCTCTTCAAACCGAAATTTTTGTGTGAATTTTATGAGTGTATGAAAAATGCCAGCTGGCAATGACAAACACAAGCCACTTGGGCTGTAACAGTGCTAGTGGGAACACCAGCAGCACCAAGCCACACATGCCACAATGAGGGTATTTGTCCATTAGCACAGCTTCAGTCAGATCAAAGTAAACCAGAATAAAAACCCCTCTGGCCCAAACTGCCAATCTGATATATATGCAAAGTAAAGCTTTGGTATTTAAAAAACTAGCTAATACGTTTAATATGTGAATAAAAAGGGCAATCCTGAGTACTAAACTGTAAAACAAGCTGAACATAACTTTGATTTTACTGAGAAAGCTGTGCTTAACTTTCTGAAAACTGCTCTGGTCTGAGAAGGTACTGCAAGTAGCCTGAGCAGCCTGGAACAGGCAGTGCTACTTGTATTGCTATTTTCTACTCACTTCCATTTAGCTCCCAAGCTACTTCCAAACTTAAGATAGTGTAGAGTCCAAACTACCTCTGTTTTCAGGTTACTGACCACAAAGCTAAAAAAACCCAAATATCTTTTTTTTTTCCTGTAAAATCTTGTTAAAACTCAAGCACAAAATGAGTCTTTTGTCCCACAAACCTACCAAATTATAATGCATGGTTTTCATTAAAAAAAAAAAAAAAAAAAAAAGAAAAGAAAAATCACTGGCTATGCAGAATTTCTGTAATTATGACATATTTGTGACGGTGGAAGAAACCCAGGAGTCAATCCAGCCAGTTTCCACAAAATGTCAGCCTCTTCTCAGGACCAAAATATGAAAGGATTTTGTTTCCCTGGGATCCCTGTTACACACTGATTTTTTAAAAATACACCATTGATTATGAGTACTATTAGAACATTCCTTTTGAAAGGCTGTGAGTCAGATAATCATGATCCATTTTGAAGTATAAACCATTGGAGTTTGAAAGAAATAAAATAGGGGTTTAAGCTTAAAATGGATTAAAGGTGAGAGATGATATATATATGCCATAAAAATCAACGGATTTTTTTTGGAAGATGATTTAAAAAACGTGTTAGGTACTTAAGGACTACACTTAGGTACGTGCTGATTAGAATACTACATTATCCTGCTTGTGTCTTCACAAGATGGAGTTCAAGCTCTCAGACCAGGCACCACAGATATAGCCAAGCTTTCTGTTCTTAAACCCATCCTGGTCATTTGTGATCTACTGTTAACAGAACACTTTTAATCCTGATCCCACCATTCCCACAAGCTGCTCACAACAAGCATTTCTTTTAAAGGAAAGCTATTAAAAACATACCACACAGTTTTAAACAAAGAGCTTTTAGAAAGAAGACTTTGTAACACTGTTGTAGAAGTCAAATTTAAATGCTGTGGATTTATGTTATTTGTGACCTCTTCTGCTTTCTGCCTATGGTGATCTTGACACCAAAGTAGATGCTTGCAGGAGAAGCACAAGAGGCTTCTCTTGGTAGACAGTTAAACTCACTGCTGGAGAGAAATGGAAAGGCATTGGTATCTGCCTTTCATACCCTGCTGAAGAGATGCTTCTGCTCAGCTACTCCAGGATAATCAATGCCTTGCCAACAGCAGCAGTATGTGCAATGCCAACACTTTGCTCCTGACTGCAGCTCCACCATCCTGGATGCTTAAGATTTACGGCACAGGCCTCACTCAGGTTCAGAGAGTGTTAGGGACTTAATGAGTGGATGTAAAGCAGTTCACTGAGCTCTGCCCTTCCTGAAAGCTTTAGCCAATCCTATACACATAACCACACACTCCCTTCTCCATGAACCATGGGAGATGAGCTAACACCTGTGTGAGCGAGCCAAAGGACCTGTCAAAGCTTTCTGCAGGAGAGTCTAAATATATTCACAGCAAACAACGATCATTTGCGTTCCTCACATCCAATATCCAGCTCCTGCTTCGTGACTAATCTTTGCAGAAACACGGGCAGCGTGCATGCAACACAAATATGTAACACTCACTCAAGTGAAATAACTTGTTTCCATCTGTTGCACCATTTGAAAGGCTTTTAATTTAATATCATATGTCATCCCTGCTTGCTCTGATCGCTTTGGATTGTAGCTCTATCTCTTATTTTTCAGAGCAATTTTTCTAAAAATGTTGGTGGGAGGAAAATATGAAAACCCCCATTCTTCCAAAAATTGTTCAGTTATAACATACTAGAAAATTTAGCAGCCATTTATTTACAAGGAGGCAATATATTCTAATAACATGCATATTCTAATAAACAGAGTTACACAAATGTTTCCGTAAATATATTCAAAGCAATAAGAGTTCCACAAGCCATTAAGCACTCTGCCTTGGAACAAAAAGACATGTTCAAAAAAGTGTTTTTAACATGAACTTGACAAGATGTGGTAGATCAGGGAGTACCCACTTCACCACTGTTACCTTCTTCAGAGATGATTTATCTTAACAATACTTTAAACAACAGGCTAAGGGAAAGCAAGAGCTTTGTGGTATGAAGAAAAAAATAAATCATACCCATCAGAAAAGGGCAGCATTTTGTAGCTGAGGATGTTAGGCAGAATGTAGGATTGAATCAAGGAGCAGCAGCTGAAGGCAATGCTGTGCCTCAGAGCCGTGAATCAGCAGCTGCGGTCCCCAGCACCCCAGAACTCCAAAGAGATTTCTTATATCACTGGAACATCTCAGTGTGGAGGAAGTAAAAAGGCAGAGGCATATTATTAAATGTATGCTTGTTCAGCAGATCCTTTCCTAAGTGATTTCAGAAGTTGACTTCATTCTGGGCCACTGTGGTGAGAGGCAATAAATCAAAACAAGGCTCTGGCAGTGTGATGAAAGATGAGCTGAGTCTGCTGAGGTGGTGCCATTTATAGGCCTGTGGGGATATATTACAGAGGATGAGAGAAGAGGCAAAGTGGCCAACACACCTGAAGCACTGAGCTGGGTAAAATTCACCAGGAGGTGAAGGTCATGATTAAGGTTGTTCAAGGAGAACGGGGATGCAAATGCCAAAACAGCAGCTGTGCAAGCAGCCTCCAGCTCTGGAGGGCTTCCAGTTGGCTCTATGTTTGCAGAGCACGGTGCTGGCTGACAGACAGCCCAGCTTACCCAAAGCAACAGTCCCTCACACTTTCCTGGAGGCTCTGCAATGGTATTCCAGCAAGCACTGTCACTGTAAGTACATCTTGGACCAGTGGACTGGATTTCACATTTCTGTGTCGCCTCCCCTGTTCTACTCAAAGTTCATGGGGCTATGCAATTCTCACCCTTGTGTTCCACTGCTGTCAGCTGATCAGTCTGAGAGGCTTCAGATCTGTTAATGCAGGAGCAGAAACAGGATGCCTGTGAAAACTGGCTTCAGCAGGCAGGGAAGTTTGAAGATGCTCCTTAGGGGTCCAATAAAGCACCCACCAGTACCACTGGAGAAGTTCACATGGAATTCAGTGAAAGCTGGACAAGAACTGAGAGACTTATTCACACTGAAAGTACAATCTACAGAAATACCACATCAACATCCAACTGCCCTTACAAAACATCCTCCCATCTGTTTTTGTGGATATTATTTCCATCTGCCTTAGCCCTCAGAGTTCTTCTTGCTATCACCCTCCTGGACCTTCATGATCACATCTGACAGTAATTCACAGACCAGTACCCTCAGCTAAGCCAGTGCCTTATTTATAGGAAACAACAAGAATATAATTCTTTATGAATTATGCATAATCACTATTTACCAAGCTGGGTTAATTGGCACATAACAAAAGAGTTGTCTGGTGCACAGCTGAATAATGTGGAAGCCAAAATTGATGGAAATGGTACAGCAAAAGCCTGATCGTGAAAGAAAAGTCACATTGCTACATGTTAATTCTTAAGTGATTGCTGTCCTTTCAGAGAGGGAAGGGGAGGCCAAGAGAGACAGACCTAGTTTGGAATTATTTATTAATCTCTGAGGGTTTGGACACCATGTCATAGCTTTAAATACTGGTTTAAAGTCTGCTCTCAGCCACTTGCATAGTGAAATTTTAACATGGTGCACATGCATTTTTTGTGCTCCACGAGATGCTGCTACATTCCTAAGCAGAGAACAATCTCATTAATCATTTGCAACAGCATGAGGCTGTGGTCTGCAGGGGTATGAGTGATGCTGATAGAGAAGTGGGGCTCTTCCCACACCTTCACTTGACAAACAAGAGCTAACTGCCTCATATCAAGGCCAAACTAGCAGCCCTTTGGTTGTAGGATCAAGAGATCCTAGAAGTCCTCATCAGAACACTGGGTGTATCACGAGACAGTGGCAGTGTGGGGCAGCACTTGACTTTCTCTAGAACACACACACCTGAAGAACCACAGCTTAGTTCAACTTGCTCTACATGCACAGAGGGTTTTATTTAATGTCCTACATCCCAAAGCTGCATGCACAAATTTAAGAATGTGCTTTGGTGTTTTGATGGACAGAAAAAGACAGAAGCATGTGTCTGTTCAAGACACTGAATCAGAGCTGGGGGTCAAATTACCACGGTGCTCACTCTGGTGGGCCCCTTGCATGAGGCATTACAATCGAGCTGTGTGAGGGGTTGTCAGATGATTTAGTCTGATTTGCACCATTACACTTCCTTGATCTCTTTGCTACTAACACTTAGTAAAATCTCTCCTAGCAGTAAAACACCTGAAAATCCATGCCTTCAAAGTACAGCCCTTCCTTCCCTCTCCCTCTCTTACTTAGTAGGAGAGTTAACAGAAAATGAGAAGACTCCTGTAACTTCCATTCCTACGAGTTAGAAACTCTTTCATTTGCAAACATCATGCAGGTCAGAGAATCCTCCTGTGATCTTACCATGTTTGTGGTCTCATCAGCATGAATATAAATGAATGTAGAACCACAGATATTTAAAAAAAAAAACTGGATTATGTTATTGCCATTACAGCTCTTCCCTACTGGAAATATGGTTAGCAAACATTAGCTTCCTTCTGAAAATATTCTGATTCTTTATTAGAAGTATCAAAAAAATTATTCTCTCTGGCTTTTTACGAGAATCACTAAATCTGCTAACAACATGCTTGTATACCCCAATAAATTCCAAGTGTCCTGAAAAACTACTGAGTAAACATAGAAGGGAGAGGAAAAATGAAGCAGGGGGAAGTCCAAAACAACAATGGTGCTGCAACGCTATCCAAGCCTTTTCTGGTTTTGGGAACAAGAACACTAATCCTTACAGCAGAAAGGAAATACGTATTTCTAAAGAGCAATGCACTGTGGATCCTTCCTTCAGTTAGACACTTCAACTCCCAATCCGGCTTTGACAAACCATTAGGAATTATCCCATTATAAGGGGATATTTTTTCAGCCAAGGAACAAGCAGATGAGTCGCACCACTGTCTGAAACACAACTGTGCAACACCCAAATCAATACAGAGCTGGGGGAAAGAGTCTCAAAAGGGCAGTGTGTATCTTTAGGAATGTAGGTCTGACATCCAATTTACCAAACAGCTCAACTGCAGCACTGTGGGTGACAGACGTCAATAAATTTCTCTGCCTTAAGGCAATTTCCCACAGGGCTGTACCATTCCTCAAGCTCTGCAGTGAGCTGCAGGATGAGCTCTTTCCAGAAGACCATCATCACCCTGAAGGCCTGCCCCCACTGCTGCTTATCCCTTGTTTGCAGCACCACCTGTTCTGAGAGGTCAACCATGGAACAAAACTGTGCTAAGGACAGGGAGAATATTAGAGAGAGATGAGACTGGAGAGAGTCACTGCAAGCCCTGGATGACATGACCAGGCTCAGGAGCTGGGCAGCCCTTACTCACAGCAGGCACAGACACAGTGGTGGGAGGAACCCTTTCATGAACTCAATGAACTCAATTAATTTTTCAGCTGCCTGTCAAAAAAGCTTTTAAAAAATCAGCTTGCTATGCACAACAGAATAAGAACTGATATGTGACTACAGTTAGAGATTGTAAATAATGCCTTACGTCAATTTAAATGTACCCATGTCCTACCAAATAAAAACTTATTATATTTCTGCTTTACTAATTTCTTACAAAGTAACACACAATATCTTCCAGTTTTTACAGATTAATGATTCTGAATTTTAACCTGAAAATTCTGCTGCCAATTTCAAAGTAAATTTAAAATATTTGTCTCTTGTTAGAACCCGTGTAATAAGTCAAGAGAAGCATTCACATCATTCAGCAAAAAGCAGCTCATCACAAAGGTTCCAAACCAGGAAACCTCTCTTTCTCTGCATCACACACAAATGCACCTCATGTAATCCTATACTGACTAAGCAGCAGACAACAGAAAGGGCTGTGATAACGTGCCCTTGTATTTGACTAAACTGATGCATTGTCGGAGGTGATGTTGGGCTACTGTTACTGAATTTTCCTACCTTGATTCTCAAGCCAACTCCCTGACAGAGTCAAGCTTTTTAAAGTGTCCCATCAACAGACTATTTTTGGACTTGAAAATTTTGTAGGCCTTGAACAGATTTATTTGTTGAACTCAGGTAGTAAAGCTTTTCAGATAGATTAATGGACTAAGTGAAGCGTCTCTCCAGACTATACTAGGAGGCTTAAGAGACCTCATTTTCTAAGAAATGTCAACTATAGGCACGGAAGATTTCTTTGTACTGATTTTCTCCATGTATTTTCCATTTGCATGAGCAAGTCCAAGCCCTCCTTCCCACTGGCAATGTTATCAGTGAGACAATACCCTTCTATAACAAAAATAGCACAGAAACCTGCATAAGAAAAATGAATTTGATAACAATAGAATGACTTTCTCATAATAATTTAATAAGTTGAAGACAGGAAGATTTAAATCCTCCAGAAGAGCTGCATAAAAGGGATTGATGAATTCATCAGCTCTTCCAAGCTTCCCAAAGAAGCCCAGACAATATTTCTTACCTCCTGTTCTACAGATATCACCTATAAAAGAAAAGCAGGCATTCAAGTCCTTCTATTATGCTATTCTTTGCCTCTGGGGCTAAACTCACTGTTGAATCTGCTTTAAGTAAATGTGACACATTTAAAAATATTCTGATTTGTTTCTAATCTTTCTCATTAGAATAATACACTTGTAACGCCCTTTCTGGTTAGAATCATGGTTCTGAACCCTGAAGTTACCATATGGACATATAGCAAGCTACTGACCTTTATGGTTTTCCACTAAACCAAGAAAAGTCTGCAAAAACATTGCCAGAAATGGAAACACAGGCTATCACTAGTTTCAGTTAAGCACTGTCAGTATATTCCTGTATTTCAAGAAGTCCTGAGACCTACAGAAACCATATCAAACCCACTAAATTATGAACTCCAGGGATTGAAAAACCATGGACTACTCAAAAATTTTTATGGATTTAGCAGTATACTTTTACATACAGTTCTTTTGCTTTTCTTGTTATTGCAAAAATAAAAAGAAGACAAAGTGATGGGACTAACAAATGCAGATATGTAACCCTGTAACAAGTCAGCAATTGCTGCCACTTACAAAAATAAGAGGGAAAAAAAAAGAAATGTTTTTCCCCTCTGGTTGACTGTCATGTTGGTGCTATGAATAAGGACAGCAGGAAATAACTTTACACACAGTATATAGAATTTATAAATTTATCCTGTCTCTTTAAACACAGAACAGTCAGCATTTTATTGTTTTAATCGATGTTTGATAGTAATATTTAATTCCATCAAAATTATTGGGTCATACAAGGATTCAGTGGTAGCCATCGGCTGGGAGCCTCCTCTTCACTCTGGGGGGAACAAAACTACACTGAATCTTTAATCTCATTTTGTTGGGTTACTATAGGACTAGAAAGAGAGATTGACAGTAACAGGATAATTTAGTAGCCATGAATATATGGGCTAAACACTAGTTCCAAATGATTTAATTTCTGTTCTTTAGAAAAAAACTTCCCCTTCCATGAAATCTACCCATGATACAGTAATTAAAAATCTTTCTAGGCAGCAAACACACCAAGGTTGTCCCCTAGAAGTGACTATTTGCAAGCCATTTCACATCTTAGAAAGAAGTGCAACTTGAATCTTGGCTCCAGATTCTTTTCCAAATTGCGGCTTCCCTTCACATACTTGGTCCTATGCTTCCTCTCTCCCAACACCCAAACTGGTTCTCAAATAAAACATATCCTGCTACCACACAAAAATTAACATTGAATAAAAACATAAGAAGGAGAGTATTACTGCAAATAAAGCAAACCATGGAAATGTTACAATAAAAATATTTTCTTTTACCAAAAGGATGGTTCAAACAAATGCAAATAAACTCAGTATCTAGGATTTTCATGACTTCAGCTAAGCAGAATAAATGTGCTGGGTCAAGCCAATAAGTGAAACTAATCATGCTCTAAAGAGCTGTAGCCTCCTGACAAGCCATGTTCCAAAGTCTCTTTCTAAAACTGTTCTATCTACAGAGCCCATTCAAACTTCCCAAGTGAGGGTGTGAATCCACAGCACAGTCAGCTAATTAGAGCCAACAATGTGGGAAATGCAAGATAATTAAATTCTTCTCCTAAAAGATTTATTTCTGAATACCAGTTTCGGGAGATTAGGGGGGAGCAAGTGAGAAATTAATCTCACTCCAGAAAACTTAACTCATCTTTGTCAGACTCTCCCCAGGAATGGAGCAATAATATGGTGTTGCTTATTAAGAAACAGTACTGATCACAGTACCATTACACAAAGATGCTGCTGTACACATAATTTTAAAATCTGTGTCCTTGATATCAGCAGATATTGTCTGCACAAGCAGAAGACATACATTTGGTCCATTACACAACTGCAGTGAAAAAGAATAAAACCAAGTTTGAATCAAAAGAAAAATGTAAAAAAACCCCAAGAGTTCTTAAAAATAAGAATTAGCAAACACAAGAGGAAGGGTTCTTCTTCTAAAACAGCATAATCAGAGTTTTTGTGTTAAAAATGTAATTGCTGCCCAAGATTAGAAAAGGCTACCTGAATGTATGACTTTGGAAGGATGGTTTAAAAAAACTTGGGCTTGTGATTAACTAGATCTGAAAAATAACCAGTTATTTAACCTAAGCAAGCCCACATGTTCTCATTCTCCTGAAAGACAACACAACTCACCCCAACTGACATCTAACAGAGTTTACACAGATTGCCTCTTGCAATGGATATTGCTACTCACATAGAACAAAGCTGGGGCCTGAATTAGATATCCACACAGCATTTTATACAGCTGAGCAGACTGTTGAAAGGCAAGTTTGGACATTAGGGTGCTCGGTTTCAACATCCAAGCTCTCCAACAAGGTGTTAATGTCCTTATGAACAAGAGCACAGAAGACTGAAGAATATTAAATAAGGTGGTTTAGCTACAAGCCCTATACAAGCAACCTCTCAAATGACATTATCACCCTTTCTTATTTCTTCCTCTGCCATTCTTTTCTCAAGAACCCAGATAACCATCACAGGTAATCTTTATTACCACAATTGATCTTGTATCTTTAAACCACAAACAGGACAGAAGCAGTCATATTGCAGCTCCACAAAAGAATGAGAATTCTGCTTAGGGAAGGACACCTTTCCTTAGGATTCACAGGACATTTTCCTCTTTACACTAAAGTGAACTGTAGAAATGTCACAGTTTTCCGTAATTAAAAAAGAAAAAAAAGGAGAGATACATCACTGTACATTTCTTCACCCTCAAGCTGTCCTTTCTGCCAAGGAAGCCAAAAAGGCAAAGGTATCTAGTAAAAATACCTGCTTATCACCTCCCAAGCTGGCTTTGTGAGTAACTTGACACTGCAGCTGAACAGTCAAACCCACATCCATGCTTTAATTAGAGGTAAGGGGAGCACCTACTGTTTGCATTTACAGTCTGTCTGGTTCATGAGCAGCAGGAGCAAGTTCAGCCATCACAACTGCTCAGCTTGTGCTGCTCTGATGCATCGTTTCAGCAGGGGAACAATTAAGCAGACCCATTCACAGCTGAAGAGACCACTAAATTTTGCCAAGTGCAGTCGCTAGTGTTTTATCCTTGCTACTGTATCTTGTCAGCCACTGCATCACACAAATTATCAACAGAATCCATCTCTCTCTGCTGACTGCATGGGTGTGGGGGTGTCTATTCTCCCATGAACACATAGGATATTTATTCTGCTAACTCATCCACTTACATAGAGATTGAGCATATCCTGTCTAATAAAAGGAGATTAAAATTTTGGAGAAAGAATTTAAGAATAAAACATCATCAATTGAAGTGGTGGTATTAGAACAGCTTCACTGCAGATACTGAGACAAAGGAAAGGCAAGCAGAAGGAAGCAGACAGATAAAAAGTGGCTTCCCAGGATCTGAAAAACCAATGACAAGAGACACTCAAATGAAGAGTAAGATTAGTTTCACTTATTTTCTCATTACAAATTTTACAGATTAAAAAGAAATCTCAGACTATGAAGGAAAAGAAAGAATAAGAGAAAAAAATATTTTCCTATTCAGGAAATTGGTAGCTCATGCAGTGAAAAACCTGGAATTCTGGTAAAAAATATTCTACTTGAAAGCTATCACACATAATGCAAGCTGCGGAAGAACATGACCCTTTGGTAACCAAACAACACACAAATTCATAGCAAATCTGTAAACCCTGTACTGCCAAAAAGAACTGCTAAATATCATTTTAAGAACCATAGTGACACAGATCTGTTTTCATGAGGCATGATAAGCCAATCAGCTCCAGCTGGAGTGACTTGGACTTAGGTATTTAATGAAACTTTAATTGTAATTATTTAATAAATTGGCTACAATCACAAACACATTTTAAAACACACCCTAGCATTCTACAGTTACTTCTGTCACCACTGTGTACTACTGAAGTTATGGTTCATTGTACCAATTAGTTCAGGCAAATATAGGGAAAGTCTGCTCTGAGGACAGCAGCTGGAGGCAGTGGTGTTATTTCAGATATAAACAAGTAAGCATGAGTAAAACTAAAATAAAAATGCTCTGAGCACTTGAATCTATTTTCAGTCACTCATGGCTACAGAGTAAGACAATGGAAATCTTCAAGCACAGTACTTAAAAACCTATCTAATCTTTATTTAATGATCACACTTTTTGAAAATATGAATCCTTCAAATATACTGCAATGTATCAATGAGAGAGCACATTCTCTAAAATGTGAGAGGGGCTTTTATTTCAGCTTTTGGGGTTCTAACTCATTCAAGTTAGAAGAACAGGTTGTTCCACAGCCAACAGGCCATCTGCTGACCTTGTCTCCAGCAACTCCCACAGCAAAAGACATCGTGATGGAACAACCCAGGCAACTGGGATACACACCATTAAGTAAGTGACAGAATGAAGAATGGAAAACTTTTGAGGGTAACTGTAGACAAACACAATCACTGCATCAATGCATTTTTTTAAAATAAAAAAATGAGAAAGATGAAGGTATTTGCTTTGAAGCCAGAAGACTACTAGTGTATGCCTTGCAAACATGGCTTGTCTCAAGGTTTTCTTTGATTTCAAAACACAACTGTGGTAACAGAGTACACTTAAATAGTCTCTTTTCTATCTGCAACTTCCAAGAAGTCCTTTACTCTTTTAATAAAACAAATGTTCTTCATTTCCACAGCAGAAGATTGTTTAAACCAGTTAGTATTCATTGGAGTTTTGCTGTGTCACCTCATTTCAACATAAACTCGTCAACTGGTTGTTTCTAACAAAGGTACAAAAAAAAATATTTTCAGAGTCTAATGCTCCATTCTGGACTCCTTCAAGTAACTTTTAATACTTTTGAGTTAGGGTAAGAAAAGTCAATGCAGACACTGCCTGCAAGGACATATAATTCAGTGTATCATTTCATAACCCAGCTGTCAACAGAGACAACATTCTTATAATCCATGTATTGTATGCGTGCCAGTATGAGATGAATAGTCCTGTAACTATAATCAATACCGTTCATTCAAACAACTGGCAGCAGCATTTCAGACAACTGGCAATTTCATCAGTTTCACTGGGCTGCCCAAAAATAAACAGCTTGAGAAGGATGAATGATCTCTGTGGTTATCTATAAATAATACTAATCTCAGCCATTTGTTTCAGGGGGTTCATCACTGGGAGCTGCAGAAGTCTCATATCAGTGCAGAAGGCATGGCAGCCTTCAAGAAACTAAAGAAATGCTGATGAACTTTACTGTTGGTTTTTCATTCACACAGTTACTGTATTTATATATAGGCCCCACTGAAAGCTCCAGGATCCCTCCAGTGCTTCAGCAGTTCCAGCTTTGCAGGAAAACTCACACGATCTCAAGGACTGGTAAATACCTCAAAAGTCAAACTGGATTCACAGAAAGCTCCAGTGATCTGAGCAAACCCAGCCTGGGTAGTGACTTACACTAATGTCACACAAAAGGAAATGTGACCAAGTTTGAGGTTTTTAACTACTTCAGTGTGAAACTTGCCCACTCTCAAAAGAGTTATTGAGAGCAAAACAAACCAAACAGCTCCATGTGAGTGAGACTAATGCCAAGGTTGATGGGCGCGAGGTGAACCCAGGCAGACGGGGAACAGAAGGCGCCATTCACAGTCCTGCTCACTGTCTCTGGGAAGCAAAACAGCTCTTTTTTTAAAATTTAAAAATTATGCTCCTATCTATAAAAGCAAAGCAAGAACAGAGAACATAGAAAAAGGAATAAAGACAGCTGACTAAAGGGAAAAAACACATCCCTGTAGAGTACAGATCCCAAAGAAAGCTTCCAAAGCCCTGAAGTGAAAAAGATCCAGTTGCTGTGGTTGTAGTGAGTCTCTCCCTGGCAGCCTTGTGGGGCTGTGGGCAAGCACTGCAACACCACTGCTGCCTAGCACATGACCCTGCACGTTGGTGGGTCACCAGCCCTGGGCTGAGGCACATATCTCCTGCTCCTGCAGGAAAATCTGACAACCAGGAATTCTTACTTACAGGTTTTCTACCCTATTTCACTGTAAGAATTATAAGATGCTTGGTGCGTGCTCTAGGGAAAACAGAGGAAAGATCAGTTCTGCCAAGAACCTAGAGGTTGGCCCTCCTTGGCTTCCAGGCAGGATTTGTGGTGCCATGAGCCACCACTGCAGAGAGTTCAATACACCACTAGACTGCAGCAATTCTTTTCTGCAGATATCATGAATGGGAGCCAAGGCCATCACCTCAGCTCCTTCACGTGGAGTGTAATGCTCCAAAGAAACTCCATCAGATGAGCTCTGCAGAAGTGCCCAAGCCTTCTGAACACAGTCTGAGCAGGAAGCAACAGCACATCTGTGTGCACCCAGGTAATCAAACTGTTGCTGCACCAAGCTTCAAAAGTCACATTGTTCCACCTACACCCAAAATCACTTTTAAGTCTTAAAGCCTGTTGCTCAGAAAATTTATATCCTGGCAATTAAAATAATCTTTAACTTGTAGCATTATCCAATTTATAAGCTTATTGCTAGTTTAATGACAACCAGCATGCCCAGCCACACTAAGCCAGCATTGCAGTGGGATGTTTTCAGCATAACTGCCAACAGCAAAAGGATTAATGGCACCAACTTCTCTGAAAAGAGAATACTCACCAGTGGACAAACAGGGGAACCTCACAACCTCTACACCTCTGAGAAATGAAGCAGGCTGTGGCCGCTTTAAAATGAAAGCCTTGATTTTATTGTTAAAGTAAAATTGTCTGCAGGGCATTCATAAAGAAAAGCCAGCTTTTAAGAATGGGTGAATTTATCAAGCTGCACATCTTTGATCATCAATATTTTAAAGTTACTACTTTTTATTCTATATGGCCAATAAATCTCTACACACTGTAACTGTAATCATCACAGCACAACATGATCCACTTCTCCTGGAGATTTAAAGATGGACTCAGTCGCAAAAAAACGCCTGAACCAGGTAGGAGAATGGCTAAACTGGTAAAATAGTCTCTCAGTTTCAGGTAAGTGATGAGGTAGCAGCATGCACTGTTATTAACCTGAAGTTCATAATGAGAGCTTAAATGAACAGTTCTAAGTGGACACAGGCTTTTGTAAGGGAGCTGCACTCCTGCAGTTGGCACTAATTGATTCTTTTGCTGGCAGGCTCAGTGGAAAAGGCAGGCAGCAGCAGGAACCACAGGCCCTTCTCTGTCATGCAGAACAAAGTCACAGTCCTGATTATCCAGGAGGTTTGAGCTTAATGCTCTACACTTCTACAGCTTCTTTCATCCAGGAAAAAGGCAGCCAGGATACCAGGGGAGACTGTCATGCTACTTTTGCCCTTCTCACACCCATTTTGCAGAAGGTCTCCTGTTTTTGGAGTTTTCAGGTACTTTTCCAAGTGTACTCCACACACATTCAGTTACAGAGCCAAATTCCTGAGAAACTGAAATGATTCATATCTCATACATAGCTTCACCCAGCCTTCTTGAAAACACAAATAATTTTTATTTTAATCCCCCTATACAGAATTTTGCTGTAAACTGAAATCAACCCAGCATATACAAGAAATAGACTGGGCTGATATAATCAGTTTTAGAGACAACATAGTAAAAAGCAGCATTTTGTCCTGAAAGATGCCATTTTAAAATTCATGTGGAGATCCTGACTAAGGCAGACTATACCAGTGCAGCAGATTCTGGAATCAATTAGCAAAACCATTCTTATTAACACAGAGAATCTCCAGACAGTACCAAGGAAGCACAGAATCTCTGCAGAAAAGCCTGTAAGGAAAATACACTTTAATATCAAATTGTATCCTCCAGCGTATGCAGCGATTGCCTCAAATCTCAAACGCATCTTATGTGAAACAGGGGCTAGCACTGCAGAACAACACAATAAGAATTTAAGACAGGAAATGCAGATAATTTATCTAAATAAAGCTTTCAGGAGAATAACTGATTTATGTTGATACTGATCTAAGCTGGAACCTGACCAGGATGCAGGAGTTAGCATCACTACCCACAATAGGTTCCCTATTTATGAAAAACAACGTGCTTTTACACATGAAAATAAATTAAAATGTTAGCTTTATGCTTCTGTCAAAAGACCCTGTTCTACCAGAGACTTGGTCTTGAATAATCTCTAGAATGACTCAGAAAAAGGTGCAATGTTTTTAAGTCAAAACGATCACTATCCATGCAAGCACCTAAGAGACACACGGAGTTAAATTTCACAGAAGAGTCTACGGTCTTTAATGTCACACAGCCTCTATTCATGAAAGAATTGCAAAATACATAAACTGATGCAGAGAAAAGTAGTGAAAGCTTCACAGCTACAAAAAAATATACCTGTAGTTGTAAAAGGGGGAAAAAAAAGAAATATGAAAGCAGATATGGTATAAGTGACTTCTGCTAAAAGCAGGGTCAGCACTTTCCACTGGAGACTATTTGATTTACACTATTTTGTTTCAACTGAAAAACAAAATCTGTCCTTAGCAGATTCTGCTCTACAGAGTCTATTACTAATACTTCTGAGATACCCAGTATCATTTATAAGGGGACACTTACTACTGCTGAACATGATAATTTTGCTAAATTTCCCAAAGTTCCAGAAGGAAATAACACGCTATGCAACACAAGGGTGTATTCAGTTAGTTGCTGAAGTCAAGAGTCTGGACAACCTGCACAGCCCTGGAGGAAAGGTGTGCTATTGTGATTAAAATGTTCAGGGTCTCCCCTGAATACTCCACTGGCTCTCCTGGACCCACATTCCCTACTTAGAGCCAGGAACACCCCAGGAGGGACCACTCTGCTTTCAGCCTTTACTGATTTCACAGAGCTACTCCGAACCTACCCCAGTGTAAATCACATCAGAGGAAGACCCCATCATGTATCCTAACTGTCACAGCATATGTCACAGTTGAGATAGCCACAATACACAGAGCATCACCATACAATTTCAGAAGGCTTTAAGCATTTACCCAAATAGAGTAACACCAGAATAGCACATCAGAAGGCTTCAGGCATCTGCCCATACAGCGTAACATCACAGCACTTGAGAAGGCTGCAAGCATCTGCCCTTCTTGTTCTTCAGCCGTACCTTTATTCCCCTCATGTCCATGCATTGCACCTGTGTGCCCTCTGTTCCCTTTGGTCAGAGCACCTGGGCACTCCATGGCTCATTGCCGCCAATGCTGCTCACCTGCTTCTCACAGCTGTGCCCACTGGGGATGAGGCTGGGCCACAGCCCCACTCCCAATCACCACAAACTGTGTGCCTATATGGACTGCTCCTATTTATTCTAATAGGATACAGAGGCTTTTTTTTTTTTCCTATTTTTGAGGGTAGAACAATAAAGCACTAAACATTAGGTCACAGTGGTCACTGCAGATATGCATAACTAAGTATCACCACTTGCAATTCCTTTTTGTGTTATATAGAACAAAGTAATTGTCAGTAAAGCACACCTGATGTGTATGAACACACATATTTGAAAGAGGACACTGCAGCTGTAGAAGCCTTCACAACATTTACTACCTCTGCACGTAGAAAGCTACACTGATCCATGCTTTAAAGCAGCTTCTGCACCTGGAGTGCCAAACTGGAGTAGTGGAGAACTTCAGGAGGGTTAACTGCTCTCATTTTGCTCAATTTTGGGCTTATCTCACTGCCTCTCCAGGTAATAAAGTAAATTGCCTGTAGATGGTGTGGGAAGACATACTATACATACTTTGACTGACAAAAGTCGTCTATCCATAAAATCCATCACAAACAGTTTGAACTATATACCCTGAAAAAAAGCAGGATTTCTTCCAAATCACACACAATTTTATATTCACAGCTGTAATCTATATGTTGTTATAAAAACTGGACAGAACAGGTGCTTTTTCTCATGCCTGCAGAAACATCTTGCTAACGTGGATAAGCTTCACCAAATTGTTTCAACCAGGACAAAACAGAAATCATCATTTCCAAAACAAAGCGTTTGACTTCAACTGAAGCTGAGTAATTTTTTTTAGGTCTGAAACTATTTGAAAAAGCTTTTATTTTTAATTCTCACATTTTCTGGTTGATCCCAATCTAAATCTTTAAAACCTTTTTGGAACTACATCTGAAATGAAAGATTAGCAAGTCACATAGCTCCCATCATTTTGATCATGATATTCTGGGATATACAATTAGTTTCTGGGATGCACAGAACAGTGGGATAATGGTTCTGTAGAGGAAGTAGCTCTGAGCTGGCCGAGGCATTCAATATAAATATATAAAAACTACCATTAGTCATGAGAATCACTCTGCTGACATGGCTGAAATAGGAAAGAAATAGGATTAGCTGGCACATTATGATCATGTACCTTTTTTCTCTTTAGCCCATTTTCTATTCATCAAGAAGTCATAAGCAAATAGGCACAAATAGCAATATTTTTAAAAAGAAATTCAGAGTTGGATAGTAGGTATTATACAGAATGTTTGCTCATTCAGCACTACCTTAGGTTTAAGTGCTTTTCACATATTCCACAACAGTAGTGAAGCCACTCTGGAGATGCTACTTGACCACTGCACAAACATTGCAGAGAAAGAAGGGTGAGTACATTAAACTTGCTAGATAATTTAGAATCCCCCTAACAGTTTTGAGTCAATCCAGGGTTAGAGTTGGGGTCAGTCCTTTGCAAATCAATAGACACTAATTAGCTCTCATCTAACTGCTGGAAAAAAAATAGAATGCATGAACTTGAGTTTTCTGACCAGCAGACTTCATTAGAATTCAAACTTGGTGATACAAGTGGTAAAGTCTAAGAAGACAAAACCTCTGTAACTGGTAAAAATCAGTGTTTCACCATGCTCTCCTGTAGAAAGACTACAAAAAGTTCATCACCTGAAAAAACTTTCCCATTACTACTTCTCCCCAGGCCATCTTCCCCCCTGCAGCTCCCCCGACAGAAAAACACAAATTACAACAGAGACAACCACCAAAAAGTTTTAGGGAATTTAGCATGCACAGCAGAGTACAAAGACAAATCAAGATGTGTCTCATGATGCAGCAACCCTGTGATCCACAAGACCTGATCCATGTTCACTAAGTGGGCTGCAGCACCCATATCAGACTAAGATCTCTGAAATGGAAATGAGACAAAGAAATTACGGGAGGCAGCAACCCCTGAAACGCACTGCTGCACATCTCTTGGAAAAGCTAGCAGCTGTGAGATACTGATTACAGCACACCTCACTGGGAGAAATCAACAGACAGCAGCACTTCTAGTAAAGACAGGTCTTTCTCCCATCACTCAAATAAGCAGGCAGAGTGTGGGGTCAGGTAGGCAAGAATTGAGCACATGCTGTGCTGCAGTAGTATGGACCATACCTATTATAAAGACCCTAAGGGCATAGGAGACAAAAAACTTTCCAGTATCAAATATCTTTTCTCTCCAACAGCTTTGCTTATTTCAGGTCAAGAGCTGAAAACTCCTCCTTAGCCAAGTGATAGATTGGCTTGCTGTACAGCTGCGACACATGTTCTCCCAGGTCCATCAGTGGGAATGAACATCTTCTTACAGCAAGGACAGCAAATTTGTAATTGCCAATTTCAATTCATCTTTCAACCGGATCAAAAGTAGCTGGATTTTGGTGTGGTGGGGATTTTTTTTGTTGTTGTTGTTGTTATGTCGATTGTTTTTTGGTTTTGGGTTTGTCTTTTTTAGGAAGTAGAAGAAGTGATCAACAAATCGAAGAAGGTGCTGTTAGCCTAAGCCCTCCAAGTTTTTTACGGGAAACAGCCTTGCAGTACCTCTGAGACGGAGGTAAATTTTACTACCCTTGTATAAGAGAGAGCAAAACCATGCTACTAAAGGACAATTCAACTTACTCCAAATCATTCTATTAGTCACAGAAGATTCCAGCATTTCCCAAGGTCAGTCCCTTTACCAGATAGGCCAGGCCCAAATGCTTGATACTTGCATGTGACAAAACTACCCATGGTGGAATTAGCAAGCACCACTACACACATCAGCCCAGGAGAAAGATGTGTGAAAATAATGAAGTATACACAAAATGAGTGACTATGCACAGACTATATACCATCAGACCCTATCTCTTACCCAGACAGCAGCATATAATTTTAAAGACAGTCCTTTTACTAAGAAACTCTCAAGCTATTGAAGCACCCATACAGCCCTACATATTTTTTAAATTCTTGACCAGAATTTCAAACATTACATTTGAATAAGCTCCAGCAAATATCAGCCCAACACAAGGGCAGGACTAAGCATTCGAAGCCAATCACTTAAGTTATAAGTGGACTGAAAGCAAACATGTAAATTGCACTTGAGACAAACCAAGCAAAAAAACTTTCAGCATATCTGAAACATTCAAACAATCTGGCAAAATAATTACATACAAGTGACCAGATAGGTCACTCCATTCCAGCAGATGAGTGCCCACCTGCACTATTATCCATTCCAGGAAAGCAATTCACTCTTTCTGCAAGTGCCTGGGCAAGTTATCCACAGCACTGTGTCTCTGCAGATTGATCCTCACGCATTAAGGGCTTCTGTGCCTCCTGTGTGGTGTTTGTGTCAGGGTTGCACATTGCCACTTGCTATTTTAGAAACAGTTACGATGATAACATAGATCCAGAGCCTCAGACACAATGGCAAGGGGATGCAGGAATGACTGCTCAGTGGATTCACTGACATAACTCGTTCCTACATTCACTTTTTCTCTTTACATAGAAACCCTATCTCACCTGTTTCTCTCTTGCTCTGTGCATATATGATACTATCACCACTAACACATCTTTGTGAGACCAACTGAAAGGGTACTCACTGCCTTTGAATATTTCATACATTGCTGTGCACTAATAAAATGAACTCTGCAGTCTCTATCTGGTGATATAGAAATATCTCCAAACTTCCCAACAGAGTCAGGCTGGAGTGTGTACTGTGAGGCTGTGTGGTAGTTATCAGTGTCCAGCTGCAAGGACTACAAGCAGCAGAGCAGGAGTGTCTACCCTGGAGTCTCCATCAGATGGCTGCACATGAAAACTCAAAGATTATTTCAAATTTCAAGTTTCAAAAGCATCTGATATTCTGAAGATCAACAATAATATAAGCAGGTGATACAACAGAGGGAAGCCTCTGGCTCTGACAGGAAATAGAATGCATACATATTTAGAAGAAAAGAATCTCCATGGGTGAAATTTGGAAATTGCTTCACTGCAGTGATCATCACAGCTTCACAGAAAGCGGTTTTATCTAGATCAATCATTTCCAAATTTTTGGCTTAGATCACCACGTTGTTCCAGGGGAAGTACAAGCCTTCATACAGCAAACCTCCTGACAACAGGCACAGAGTTTTTAGGCTGCTTTATGAGTTTCCTTAGAAAAGGGGTGATGGCCTTCCAGTGATCTCTGCTCTCCAGCAGCATAGAAAGTACTGCTCTCAGGCAGTAACTTAAATGCCCAAAACCAATTCACATAACACCTTTCTCACAATAAATGAACACAGGCTTTCATTTATATGGATTGGCTTGGTTTGAAATGAATGATGAAAACACACTGTTGCTGTTTCAAAAATAACATATTCTAAAACATTTTAGGGATGCCGAAGTAAATCAAAATTAGCATTCTAAAACTAGTAATGACAAAATATGTACTTTAAATGGAAGATGTTAATTCAATGGTTTGTGACAATAAAGAAACACTGAAAATACATCAGCTCTCTCATTTCACACCTTCTTGCATAACAGTCCTACACTGGCAGTAGGATGGCCTCCCACCTCCCAGACACTGAACACAGTGAACCCAGAGGAAAGAAACCCACTGTTTTCTGCAGCTCTTGGACAAGCTCCCAAATCAGCCTTCAACAAAACTGTGGGGCTTTTTTCGTTGTTGTTAAAAGCTTCTGTCACAGGCTAGTTTCCCATCATGGCATCTCCATTTCCTCCCAGAGATAAACTACAGCTGTTATACATTTCATGGGAAGGTGTAGTTAATCAGTAGCTCTCCAACGTGCCCTAACAGCCCCATGGGTCCTCCAGGGCCAGTGCTATATAGGAAAACTGAACAATTTCATATCTGCATCTGCACAAAATCTTTCCAAAACTAAACAAGTAAATGGCACTCTTTACCATGCTTTACTCTTTATTCATTTGGTGAACTCAGAGTTTCTCAAAAGTGTCCATCCATGTAAGGTGTTTTTTCCATCTCTACTGTGTGAGTCAAACGGCACCCTAACATCTAAACAGTACATCAACGTAATGTATGCAGCAGAGTAAGCTTATTCTGAAATTAATTTAAGAAATAATAAAACATAGTTTGAAAGTGGTATGGTTCCTTCTGCTAACACTGAGATCACGTTAAGTTTAATGACAAATCATCTGCTCTGCCATGAAGTGGAAACAAACGTTAGTTGGAACACACCTTTCATGTTTCAACCTAGACCCAATAATGCAAAAGCTTTGACCCCTAAACTGAAGCCAGCTGCTTTTCGTGGTCATACAGCAGTTACACACGATACTTGAGTGCATTTTGCAGCATGAATGGCACTTTCAGTGGTCTGTAATGAGTGGAGTTGTGTAGAAAGCACATTTCCAGGTGTTTTACCACAGAACACCGGAAAAACCAGAGTATATTCCATACTGGGAGAGTTCAGGCATCTCCCCTGTGCTTGCTGCTCCCGCAAAACCACCAGTACCCGGCCCAAACTTGGCAATGCTTTCAGCAACACATGCTTATGCTTTTGGCAGAAGGGAGCTGACCACTTGCAGCATCAGTGTCCTTTGCCAGCTGGCCAAAGAGCACACAGATGCAAGGGAAGCAAATTATCTGCCCACTGGCAAAAAGAAATGCTGAACAGCACCTAAAGAAAACGTGGGCCTGTGCACGTGCGCTCGAGTGCGAGTGAGGGTGCATGTGAGCACACACACCCCCAC
Source organism: Ploceus nigricollis (assembly GCA_013399945.1). Taxonomy (NCBI): domain Eukaryota; kingdom Metazoa; phylum Chordata; class Aves; order Passeriformes; family Ploceidae; genus Ploceus; species Ploceus nigricollis. The sequence continues at coordinate 11,277 of VXBC01005099.1, read as the reverse complement.
ACCTGTGCCTTGGGAGAGGGAGTAGCTCAGTTAAACTGCAAAAACTGTCTGCTACTAGTCCTGAGGTATCATTTTCTGCAACACTCTCACAACAATGAACATGCACTTTTCCCATTAAAATCTTCCAAGCTGAATTTTTAGGATTAAACAGAAGGACTGCAAGGATGCTAAAGTAAATTTTTATAAGTCTGAAATCAGACCCCTTCAAGAAAGTGCCTATACAACCACCTACAGGATTTTAGTAACCTAAGGTTAGAGTGTCTTTGCATCTTCCTTCTTTTTTTTTTTGTCTCTTGAAAAATGAATGCTCATGGAAAAAAAAAAAAACCCACTACACATCTATATTTGGTAAAATACAAAAAGCTTTCTGGATTTAGAAGATACATAAGAAAAAAACTCAGAAAAACTAATGGGACAAGAATTTGCAGCTGATAGGTTAGATTTAGCTGAGAGATGGAATCTATCTGTAGATTAATTAGATTCTACAATCACAGCCCCTTTTCATCTGCACACACCCCACCACTGTCATTACATGATCAACAGATTTTAATGAAAACTAAGCTTTTCATTAAAAAATGCTTTGAGAAATTCAAGAGAGACTATACATAAGGTTTAGTTTTATTTTTCTAAATATTTCTTGAAAATTGTACATAAGGCAAGTGCACATTTGTTGGCTGTAAAGGTGTACAAGAGCAATTTTTTGCAATGACAGTGCAGAGAGGGAATATGAGATCTGTGTGCTAATGAGCTGACACTGCAGAGGCTGGAGCAGCGTTAGTATAGTGCACTACAAGTGCAGAGCAGAACGACAGACGTGGGTTATTTCTAGGGAATGTGATCTACAGAACTATACACACAGTTCAACATTAACACCAACATCCTTCATCAGATTATGAGAAATGCATGGGAGATATTGCTTCAGTGACAAATTTATATATTTGAGTTGTCACATTCATATTATTCTGAAAAAGCTAGCTCACTCCCTACATGAGCATTTTTAAAGGAAATATAACCTGATTTTGATTTTATAAATTCTTAGGTCAAGTTAGCTTGCTTTCTGTTTCTACTGATAGCAAAAAGCTGCATATTTTAAGAAATGTAATAATTTCCCTAGAGCAAACTGATAAACTTCAATTCACCTTTAAATACACTGGAATTTTCATCTGTGTTTGCATTTGTTCTCTGTTAAGATATCATACAGCTAAATAAATAAGTGGGCAGATAAATACAGAGTGGATAAATACTGTATGAATGTGTGTAAATTAAAGATACAGAGAGAGGCTTGGTGCTAGCAGCGAAGCAGGGAATACACGTACATAAATCAGATTATGCATCATTTAACTGAAAAAGGAATGAGAGGGAGGGGCTTAGGGCAGGAATTTTCTTCTGCTTCTAAACAAGTTTGTTCCCAGGTTGGGATATTGCCAAATCTGCCGTAGCAGAGGTGGGCTATTTTTCTCAGGCTCATGAGAATACTTCAGAAGAGGTTTTTTTCTCCTCTGGAATGCACCAGATTGCATCAAGCAGGATGTGCAGCTGCACAGTAAGAACCTAAGTCTTTCTGAGCAGAGCCCCCCTCAATCCCTGCGCACAGGAACACTTACTACAGTCACGACCATACAAATCAATGCAAAAGAGAATGAAAAGTATTATTTTATGGATACTGACTAGTACAGGCACTAGGCTCAGGCTACACATGCTCCTTTCTCCAATTTCCTCTCAGCTCCTGTACCTATCCCACCACAAAGTCAGCCTCAGCCTCCCTCCCCAGTGAAGGCAGAGTCACTGCAGGTTTCTCTCCTATGGAACCCTGCCAATTGCAAATATTGATCAAAGGCTGTGTGACAGCACTGGAGACAATATATGCTTATCTCCAAGTGAGGTAAAAATGTTGTGGAAAGAATTCCTTCATGGATATGGCAGCACACTGAAATTATCTGCCACTCCCATAGGAAATGAGGATATGGTTAAAGGCTGGAATTTTGGTCAGGTACTGTGAGGAGCTATTAATTCATCCTAATGCATTGATACACATAAGTGTTCTGACTTTCAAAGATAATTGGTACCAGATTCAAAAGAATAACTGTTTTGATGGGGTTTTTTATATTTTGAGCTACTGAAGCCTATGACTGATGACTTGGACTCACTGTATTCTTTTCTTATCAACAGTATTATGAGATGGTTGACACAGTACAGACAAGGTCACCTTTTCATTTTCTTTCGTCTGTTTCTTTTTTCACATCTTCTGCTTTTAAATAGGTTACTGTAGGTACATCCTCTTTGGTCTACAGTTTCTCCAGAGATTTAAGTTTTCCCGATTTTACTATACTGGTAATATGGGTGTTGGAACATGCAGCCCTGATCTACAGAAAACCATCCCACTTTACTAAAATTGCCACAGCTTTTAATAAGCATTGACAAAAATCATTAGATGTCAGAAGATTAGTAGAACACTGACTAAATATACTGACTGCCCTAAACAAGTGTGTGGATCACTTATGTTGGTGGGAGAAGAGCTGGTAACAACTTTTAAAAAACAATTAATAATTAATCACCCATGCAGTTTAATGTATTTAGCTTAAATCCATATAATTGATATTTAGGAAACTGTGCTTGAGATGCAGCCTCTTGAAGGGATTACACTGATTAAGGATTAATAGTCTGATGTTTGTTGTAAGAGCTGTTGAAGCTGGATAGGATTAGTAAAATAAGATGCAAAGTAGAGACATGCTTTTATTTACCATTTTTTCCCACTTTACCAAGTATTTTTATTTTATATTACATAATTAACGCCTCTGCAAAAGTTTTAAAGGTCCTACTTCAAAGTCCTTTGGAGAGTGTAACACTGCACTACCAAGAAGCAGTCACATGGGGGATATGTTAGAATATCAATCCAAAATTTGTCCAAATATTTCCTTACTGCATATTTTTTAACCATCAACTTTCTCAAAATACACAGTGGGACAGGAATGTAAGAACTATCCTATCTCCTGCAAATAAAAAAATAAATAAGTTATTCAAAACACAGAATTGTTTTAAAGAAAAAAATACTAGTTTTCTGTACTCCAGAACTTCATTATTTCAATACAATGCTTCCTCTTTGACCATTTCACGCTGTGAGTATAAATCTGCAAACTGTGAGAGGAAACCTGTTCATAACGTTAAGTACATTGCATTCAGCAGTGCATTAGATCATGTGCAGACACATATCTCCACATTGCAAAGTGCATTAGTTACCTTGGAAGAAGACTCCTTTCATTTTCAAAGGTTTACAATAAAACTTGTATAGAATTGAATTTGGATACATCAGTAAAACAAATATTCAGGAACTACTATTGGTAAAGGAATGCTTTTTAAAATGCAGAACACGCACAAGTCTTTCTGACAGAGATTTTGCATTTAAACACCACATTACCAATACTCAAAGTTCTGTTTTGCATCTTCTGTTAATAAAAGCTCAAATTCTATACGTGCACTGCTTGTGCAGAGCTCTTTCTCCTAGCGTCCAAGTGTTCTGATTCCATTTTCTCTCCCCTCAGCTCTAACAGTATGTGTCAGTTTACAGTCTCCTCAGCTTTTCACAGGACTCTCACTGTAAGAAAACAACTCAGTATTTCAAGGCAGATGAGACAAGTAAGCCCCTCAAGCCTTCTCCCTGTCAAGGTCACTTCTATACAGTGGTTTCTGGTTTTTCACTACATAGTATATTATTTGCAAATTATGCCTTTTCACACAGCTAGGTTGTAGCCTCAACAGAAAAGGGATCTTCAGCAGCAATTCACTGATTGCAGCTACACAGCACTGCTATATCAACAACATGGTTGTTTTCCTGAAAAACCAAACTAAGGGGATGAAGTGGTAAGAGAACTTTTCCTAAGGTATTCCATATAATGCAAATCTACTAAACCTCCAGTCACTACACACATTTGTTGCACTATATTGTATGACCAAGAACTCTAGGCTACCAGGAAGGAACTGAATGCAGGATAGATAACAAATTAATATATTTTTTAAAACCAGGTATTTACTTACAAGCATTTGTCACTGAAAAACTGTTGGAAGAGTCCAAGTGATCTACGTGATAGTTCAAATGGAAGGGCTTTTCTGTGGTATTTTGGTTTGTGTTGTATAGCTGCACAGCAAATCGAAATGCACTGTGCTCCTGAACAGTGTTCCTCATGAAAAGTCCACCTAGGTGAGGAGAAAAAAAAAAAAAAGGAAAAAAGGAAAAAGGTATTTCAGAATTAATTTTGAGGAGAAACAATGGCAATAAGTTATATTTGCCTGCTGCACACTGCAGGAGAGAATGAACAGGAGCAGCCTGAACGTGAGCACATTACTCTGACAGAGCACCTACATGAAATACATATTCCAAGTCCAAAGTTAGGCTTTTAAAGCCACACACCACATCCAGGTGCCCCCTGAGCAATGAGTCGCTTGGAGCTGCAGGTGCACCTTGAAAACCAGGCCACTTCTACACGGATGCCCACACAGAGATTTAAAAGTCTAACTTGGGGAACCGTGGCTCCTAAATCCTGTCCAGACTACCGAAATATCGCCACTGTAGTTATGTGCGGGGACACGGCGGCGTGCGGCGTGGCAAACGTGCGGTTTCACGGTCTGGTGGAGCGATAGCGCGGCCGAGGGAAATGATGCTCCGAGGGACGGCAGGGAACAGCCCCGGCTTCACTCGCTGCCCTGAGCCTCACGGCTCGCTCGGCCCCGGCTTTCGGGCACGTCGCTACAGATTCACGCCACGACTCTCTCACATTATGTGCTCCACGGGATGCGCTGCTCCAGGGCACGGTTCCGCAGAGCGCGGACCCGATCCCCGCCGCTCGGAGGGGTGCGGGCAGCCCGGCGCCGCTCGCAGCCGCCCGCCGGCGCAGCCCGGGCACCGCCGCTGCCTCTCACCCCCAGAAAAGGGAAGGAAGCGGAGCAGGGCTGGCTCCTTCCCCGCGGCAGCCGGGCTCGCCCCCCGCTCCCCTCCACACAACTTCCCCCCGGCTGGCGGGGAAGGCGCGGGTCGCGGTGCCCGGCGGGCGCTTACCTATACTGATGGTGTTGGGGACCCCCGCCAGAGCCTCCCCCAGCAGCCCCGCCAGCAGCAGCAGGAGGGTCCGGGGCGCGCTCTGCCCCATTTTCTTCAGCCCCTGCGGTTCAGCCCCTAAACCGAAACTGGCGGCACAGGCATGGGCGCAACTGGAGACTCGGAGCGGTGTCAACGGTGGTGGCGATGCTGGCGGAGGTGGTGGGGAGGATGGTCCCCCTCCTTTCGTCTCTTTTTTTTATTCTTTCCTTCCCCAAATCCCTCTGCTCTCGNGAGCCGAGCCGAGCCGAGCCGGGGCCGGCAGAGGAGGCCGGGGGTGATGGGGTGGCGGCCGTGTCTTGCCTGTGCCGGTGCCCGTGCCGTGCCGTGCCCGGTGGGCGGCGCGGGCGCCCCAGAACTTGTGGGCCGGGAGGCAGCAGAGGCGGCTCGGGGCCGGGGCGGGAGGCCTGGGGATGGCCCGGGCAGGCGGGGGGCGGCGGGGCCCC
>VXBC01005098.1:74859-88000 GCA_013399945.1 Ploceus nigricollis | reverse complement strand
ACCATCCCTGGAAGTGTTGAAATCTGTNGGTGGAGTCACCATCCCTGGAAGTGTTGAAATCTGTGGTTAGTGGTGAACACAGTGGTGCTGGGTTCCTGCCTGGGTTTTATGATCTTAGAAAGCTTCTCCAACCCTAAAAATTCTAGAGGCACTTGGGTGAAGCTCATATTCCCTTCCCACCTGCTCAAGAAATGTCAAACCAATGGACAATAGAATGACTCAATACAATCTGAAGTTCTTCAGCTGAGGCCAGGTGCTCATCTCTTATGGGGATTTTGGAAGGAATTTTGAATGGGTTAGAGACAGGACCTCTGAGTTTTTACAGGATGCAGTTTATTTCCTTATTTTCTACACAGGCAGGAAGGGTGAGTTCAGCTCATGTCATTACAGCACGGCTCAGAAGGTCACAAGACCCTCAGTTACAAGACCTTTTAAGGATTTATTGATTAGTAAAATACTGCCAACAAGGATATTTATGTTTTTGACTCAATCTTTAAATATTTTGTCTTATGGACCCATGCTACAGTGTGAGCTTTCTTAGCCAATCATGTTCTGACACACAAACCTACAGTATTGTATTATAAACTCCTTGTTTACTTCTGTAACTACTTTTATTTTTTCTATATTTTAAACTCTAGAACTCTATATGTTCTTCTACTTAGCTTAAGGTGTCCCTGCTTTAAACTATAAATCCACATTCTCCCCTCTAGCACCTGAGTTTGGAAGCCTTTTCCAAGGTTTCAAATCAAATCCTGTGTTTAATTCTAAGCTTTGGCTCACAGCCCCCAAGTTCTGAGAGTTCCCTGCATTTCGGATTCCAACAATCTCCTTTCTCACGTCCCTGAGGATTTCCCCTGAGGAAGCCAGAAAAGGAATTTCCGGGAGCTGGGAGCTGTTCCGTGGTCACTAGATGGCACTGGCTGTTCACGTTTGGCAGCTCTTGCCAGGTGAGGAGCAGCCCAGGTGAGCAGGACAAGTTTGTGGTTGGCATTTTGGGAACCACGAAAAGGTTTCAGTGCTGTTCCCTACCCTCCGTGTGAGATGTGGAACATTTCAGTGTTCCACACTTGTTCATCTGTGGAACTCACTGCTGTAAGAGGGGAAAAAAAACTCAGCCAATAATTTATTCCAATAAATAAACTGATTTACACATTCATCCTCCTTGCAAAAGCATTGGAGATATAATGCAGTGATGGGACAAGGGGAATGGCTTCAGGCTGAAAGGGTGGAGATTTAGATGGGATATTGGGAACGAATTCTTCCCTGTGAGGGGCTGTAATTCCCAGAGCAGCTGTGGCTTTCCCTGGATCTCTGGAAGCATCCAAGGCCAGGTTGGACACTGAGGCTTGGAGCAACCTGGGATGGTGGAAGGTGTCCCTGCCCATGGCAGGGGTGGCACTGGATGATCTTTAAGGCTCAACCCATTCCAACCCAAACCACCCTGGGATTCTACGATAACGACAACCAGCAAAATAAAATATTAACATTGTGACAAGGAGAGACAAACTCTCATTCCAGGACAGAAAGGCACCCATTGCTGCTGTGTGTGAGTGGTACCCCATGAGCTCATTCCCAAGGAGAAGCCTTAATTGGGTTTAATTTGCGACAGCAATTAAGGGAGGTAATCAACTACTCCAGTCAATTATGGGTGACCCAATGTTTGCACTCCCACCACGGGTATTCATCTCCTGAGGGAGAAAAGCCTCAGGAGCTGTAGGGACACCTGTGGGAATCTGGGCCTCAGGACATGCAGGAACCTGTCCTTCCCTGGATGTCCACACCTGGACACCTTTGGAGAGCTCTCAGACCATCTTTGGTCCGAGGGGGTGAAGCCACATTGACACCAAACATGGATGGAGCCCAGGCAGGTCCTCTCCTGGATTTGTCCTCCGTGTCTGGCACTGGTTTTTCCACCTCTGCAAGTGGATTTCTCTGGGATCTCCAGTGGACATCCCTGGGGAGCAGAGAGGATGCTGTCCACTGTGTTGGCTGAAGCATCCAGGGGAATGGAGAGGAATCCCCATCTCTGCAAGCCCATGGTGGTGGTCACTGCCCTGCAGACAACCCTGGAAAAGAAAAAAAAAAATCTCAAAAATAGGCTTTTTCCACAGTTATGGATCATCCCTCCCATTCTCCTTTTTTTTTCTTGAAAAGCCTGAGATAAAGTTTTAAAAATTCATCAGACTCCAAAGAATAGTTAGGAAAAACCTCCAACAGAGCAAGGCTGTCATGGTGGTTGGGACTGTAAGGGCCTGCTCCAATAACAATGAGTAAATTAAATTTTTTTCCAAAATTATATGATGGTANAGGTGCTCATCTGTGGATTTTTAATTTTGACTGCAATATCCAATAATAGTCTATATTACTCCTGGTAGTCAATGAATGTTCATGTATTGAGTGTGGGGGGAAGAGAAATATCTTTATTTGCAAGCTCACCTCTATTTAATCTGTGATTTTGTGATCAAGTGCCATCACTTGGGGTCCCAGAGCAGCCTCACAGGTGGCAGAGAGCAGATCTGAGGTTGGACATCCCCAAGGATGAAAAGCCCAACCCAGAGACTCCAAGCCATGCTGGAGCTGTCGTTAAACTTTTCCAAAACATAATCTGGAATTATTTGATTTATCAGTGCATAAAACTGCTTTTTCACTGCTTCTGGGGTTTGTTCTTTTATTATTAGAACCCCGTGGCAGTGAGTTGCTGGGTTTAATCATCAGCCATCTGTAGAGAAGTGGCTGCTTTGACCAATTTTAATTTCAGTGCTTTCAATTCCGTTGGGCTGCATCATGAGTCAGAACAAATTACAGCTCCTTGACTGATTTCTCCGCTGATCATTTTGTCTGCAGCTCTTACTCACCACCTCTCAGCAATGAACCCCTGATATTTTTAACCTGCTCCTCTTTTCTGTCTCTGTTTCTCTCCCTTTCCTCTTTTGACAGAGGGTGAGTGGAGCTGAACAGTTTCATATTTAGCCAATCTCACGAGGTACCCCCAGCATTATTCCCATTTTCCTCCCAGATGTATTCTGACTCCATTTCTCTATTTTTGGGGATCATCCCTGCACAGGGAGCTGTCCATCAAGGACACAGCTTTTGTTGGAGCAGATGCCCTGCGTGGTGCCCACCAATTTGAGTTCTTCAAAGGCAGCATCACCCTCTCCCTGTGCTTGGTGACATCAGCCAGTCTCATTTGCACTGTGATAATTAAACCCCAATTAGCCTAAACCATCAGCAGGTTTTTACCACTTTGCTCCCACGTCCTTCATCTGTTTTTTAACCAAATTTGACCTGGATGATCCCTTCTTCCTCCACTTTAACAGAAACTGGCATTTTCCCTCTTGTCCACCTTTTTCTTGCTCTTCCCATCACTTCACTTTTCCATTTCTCTCAGCAGAATTTGGGGTTTTCTTGCTGGTTTTGCTTTTTTTTTTTTTTAATTCTGGACAGCTGCTGGTTTCTCCATGAGCCACGATCACTCTGAAGCCTGGGAAATCCACCCCATATTCACAGTCCATGGTAACACCTCAGTCTGAACGGGGTGAGAAGCCACTTTTACATTCAATCTGACACAGAAACCTTAGAAATGCTTGAAAAGCAATTTTTTTTGCACTTTGTTGGATGTTTTCATGCTCCTGGGGAGATGTGGTTTATGTCTTTTTAGGGATGTCGTTGGTGTTAAGGCTGAGAAAATTGGGATTGTTCAGCCTGGAGAAGAAAAACTTTGGGGTGACCTCACTGTGGCCTTCCAGGACCTAAAGGGACGTGACAGGAAGGATGGAGAGGGATTATTTCCAAGGGTCTGGGGAGACAGGACAAGGGGAATGGCTTCAAAATGGAAGAGAGTAGATTTAGATCTACTAAATCTAGGGACATTAGGTGGGATATTAGGGAGAAACTCTTCACTCTGAGGGTGTGAGACCCTGGCACAGGGTGCCCAGAGAAGCTGTGGCTGCCCCTGGATGCCTGGAAGTGCCCAAGGCCAGGCTGGATGGGGCTTGGAGCAACCTGGGATTGTGCAAATTGTCCCAAGGTGCCCCATGATGGACAAGAGCCCTGAGAAGGGTTCTCAGGTAAACCCTAAAAACTTGAGGTCAAGGCCAGCTCCAAAGTTGTGCCGTGGTGGTTGAGGGTGCAAAGCTCCCGAGAGTTCACTTCCTCCACCCATCCTAAAAATTGTTCATTTCCTCCACCCATCCTAAAAATTATTCCCTGTCCCTGCGAGTTCCAGGGTTTGCCATGCCCAAAACTGCAGGAAGTGGCACCTGGGGGTTCGTGGTGAACACGAGTGCAGGGTTGAGGTTTGGACTTTGTGATCTCAAAGGTTTTCCCCAGTTCCTGTGATTCTGGGAGGTGCCAGGCAGCCCCTGGGTGGGGACATGTGACAAAAAGGCAGTTGGATGAGGTGGCTTCTTGTCCTCATCAGCAGCTCCCTCACACCTTCCCTTAACAGGGCTGGACTTGTCCCAATGGCCTCGTTCTCCAGCTCTTCAGAAGAGCTTCAAGGAGTCTTTAAAATTGCTGATTTCTTCCAAAAAATAAAAATATTTCAGAAAATTTGCATGATTTATGACCAGGCTTGCCAACCCCACCTGAAAATACTTGTCAGTCTCCATTTTTATGCACTGCTTCCTCCAGTATCTGTATCTCCCAATTAAGTCAGCAAATGCCTCAGTATTTGATGGCATTTTGGGGTTTATTCACAACACAGCAGCTCCTGGGTTGTGCTGTTTTCTGCAAACGTACATCAAGCTCCATGGTGGGCAGAACATTTCAGAAACCACCTTCCCCACCTATTTTTAAAAGTTTAGAAACTGGAAAGTAACTCGTGACTCCACATATATTTGATTCCTTCAAATCTTACGAGCTCTGGGAGAAGGAGGCAGAGGAGAAAGAGCTGATTCCTCCTGCCTGAGGTGCAAATTTCTTGATGTCTTCCAAATTTGCAGGGTCAGACTTGTGCAGCTGCAGCTGCCAGGAGTCCACTGAGAAGGAAAGAAGGTGAGGACACGATGGGGAAACATCTCATGGAGATGAACTCCATCCATGAACCACCTGCTGGCCTTTCCTACCAGCTGGGTGAAGATCCAACCCCAGCTCAGGCAGTGTTGCCACCAAACTCAGGGATGGGAGCACAGCAATCCCTTTTTCTGGGAAAAGCAAGGTTGGGAAAAGATGGATCAAATCCTCCCAGGACTTCTGAGCTCGACAAGGGGAATCCAACACTGCATGGGGCTGTGGCCACAAAGTTCCTTTCTCCTCCTGTCCACTGATTCCTGGGAGGTTCTGCAGGAGCTTAACCAGTGCCTAAAAGGAGAAATAACCTTTTTAGTGGGTCCTACAGCAGCTCCTACGGGATTTAAACAGGTCCTGAAAGGTGCAATTCTGAAAGCTTGAGAACATTTTTTTTTGAAGAAGCACCAGACACAACCATGACTTGGAAATATGAACTGTACCCAACTGGAAAAGGTCTTTTGCATTATTTAATAACCTGGAAAAATGCTAATCCTGTATTTAATTTTTGAAAACTGCAAACACTCTTTAGTGAAAAGCAAGTATACTACTTCTGGTGAGACAGATATGCTGTGCTTTGTGAGGTTCTAGCATTTTCAGATAGGCCACTCACACAAACATGATTTTTACTAGAAAGTTTTTTTCCATTCTGGAATACTTTTATTGCCATTGGGTTTTCCTCAACAATAACATGTGTAAAACAAATATTTCTTGTGACTCTAGGAACTGCTTCAGACACTCTGAGACTGGAAGTGCAATCCATATCCATAATACACTCCACTGATATCTTGGATCTAAAAAGCATAGATGAACCTTGCTTTGGTAAATAAAGGCATTTTCCAGACTCTGGACCAGCTCATCCCTGGTGTGACACCAGCAGGGCAATGGCACATGGGTGACCCAGTGCCCTGTGAGGACCCAAACAGTTTTTCTACCTGCAGAGAAAGAGTATAATCCTTTTTTTCTTTAAAAAAATTAAAAAAAAAAAAAAAATCACAGCTTCCAATGGGGCCAAGCCCTGCAGATTTTACTCCACGGAGCCAAGAGGATTTCTGGGCAGGATCAAAGCCAAGTAGGGCTGTTAAGAGGCAAAGTTCATCAAGCCCTGTGATTTCCTTGCCATTCCCATGAAAAAAACCAACTCCAGCAGAGCCCAGCTCTGCTCCTCTGCAGGCTGCAGCCAAATCCAACCCACATTAAGGGAGTTGCTCCACATTCATATTGAAAAGGGGGCGCTTGCCAACCTCGCCGTGCCTTAAACTCCTCGTTTTAAACCCCTGAGCCCTGGCCTGGGGAAAGGATTGTGTGCAGGAATATGTTCGTGCAGTGCCTGGCACTGGGGGGTTCTGGCTCATGACTGGGATTTGGAAGCAGCTCCTGCAAGACTTGTGAAGCATTTTGAAGTCTGGTTTCCTTGGGAAACTTGGTTTAGCTGATTATGTTGAGCGTCTCCATCCGCTCGTTTCCTCCCCTCCAACTTCTGAACCCCTCGGCCAATCCCAGCCCACGCTGGCAGGAAGATAAAAGAGATTAAGTTGTATGAAAATAAGGGCACAGGTAGGGGAGGGGAAAAAAAAAAAATCAACCTTTTTACTGCATTTGCCTCCTTTCCCCCGGGAGAAAAGGGAGCTGAGCCCTTATCAGAGCTCACAGGGGAAGGGGGAAGGTGCACCAAGCATCATTAGCTCCGTTTCCCACTGAATTTCTTGCTGCTAAAGCCACGTTGCTTCATGCCCAGGGCTTGGAAACAGCTTTTTAAAACAGTGGGGAGAATGGGAGGATGTGGGCTTGATTTTGGTCCTGTAAACACGAGGTTGAGAGCAAACCAGAGAGGTGCAGCCCCAGCTTTTGCTTCCAAATGCTCCAAATTCCATGGCAAAATTCCCTCAAGGGGATCAGAGGATGGTTTGGGTTGGAAAAGACCTTAAAGATGATCTGGTTTCACCCCTCCTGCCATGTCAGGGACACCTTCCACTGTCCCAGGCTGCTCCAAGCCCCGTCCAGCCTGGCCTTGGACACTTCCAGGGATCCAGGGGCAGCCACAGCTTCTTTGGGCACCCTGTGCCAGGGCCTGCCCACCCTCACAGCCAAAGAATTCTCCCTAATATCCAATCTAAACCTTCTTTCAGCTGGAATTCATTCCCCCATAGGAATGAACAGCATCAAAGCCATCAATATCCCTGCCTGGGCACTCAGCCCTTCCCCAAATCATCCCATGGACATCACAGCTCCAGGCACTGCCCTCCCCCTCTCCTTACACCAAAAAACTCGAGCCGTGGCGTTTTGCCCCATTTTAATCCATGGATTTGGATGCTGGGCCAGAAACCATCTGCAGGTGTCACCCCTGCACACAAAGTCGAGGCAGCAGAAGGGAGCTGGGGACAGGTGGCCACCCGGCAACTGCATTAAGACATCATAACTTCGACTAATTTGTAAACAGGCTGAAAGAACATCCACCCTCCCTGGAAGGGGGAGAAGTGGCTCTTTAAACCCTGGGGATATGACCTCTTGTCCTCTCTGTTTATAAGAGGGAAGGGAGGAGGGGGGGAAAGGGAAAAAAAAAAAAAAAAAAAAAAAGAGGGAGNAAAAAAAAAAGGAGGGAGAAAGGGAGAGAAAGTCAGACTTGTTGCCGTGTTAAAACCTGCCCCCCACCATCAGCTTTTGTGATGAAAATGGTGAGGGACACTCTCCAGCTCCTGGTTCTCTCTCTTTGTCATTCAAGCTTTGCAAGGGAGAGCTCCTTTCTGTTTATTTATCAACTGGGATCCCTTGTCAACACCTCACTTGACTGAGGTTTTAGCACCTTGGTGGGGTTTTGTGGGTTTTCTTAAACTGCCTCAGCCAAATCGTTCAGGTCTTGTCCTCCCCTGGGTGCAGGCAGATCTTTTCTTCCACGAATTTTGCAAGGACTCTTCTCCCCTTGGCACGAGATTCTCCTGCAGCAAAGCACCAGGAAATCCCCGGCCAGCCCTTGACAGTGAATTTTGGGGTGCACAGGAGATATTCCATTATTCCTTTTTTATTTCATTATTCATCATTTCATTATTCATTATCTCACCATTTCCCACCTTGTGGCAGAGCTCTGGCCCTCTCCAAGCTCTCCTCTTTCCCATCCCGTGCCTGCACCACAACTTTGCCACTGTGATATTTCCCATTAAGCTGTTTTAAAACAAACCTAATGCCAAAAAAAAAAAAATAAAAAAAAAAAAAAAAAAAAAAAAAAAGAAATAAAAAAAAAAGAAAAAATAAGAAATTGATGTTCTGCACTTTTAAAACACATTTAAATATTTGAAGACCTTGACCAGTGCAATATCAGGCAGTAACTGTAGATGCTCCTGTGCTCCCAAATTGTACCTCACGTTCCTGTTAGTGATTTTAATGTATCTTAATTAACTTGCTCTGTGGCTGAAGAGAAGACACTCCAGTCTGGGCAGTTTTTCAGTCCAGTGCTTGTCAGCAGCCCAGAGTAATCCCTGTTTAAAATGCATATTGATTTGCAAACACGAGGCTGAATCCCAACATTCATCTCAGCGATGCTATCACTTGAGTTTCAAAGAGGGGGGTTAGGAGCGAGTTCACAAAGGGATCAAATTCTGGTTTAAATTTTAAATTTGTTTTTTCCTTTGTTTGCACCTGCAGCAGGAGTGTGGCCAGCCCTTTGAAAAGGAGTGATTTGAATTGGGTGTTAGAAAGGGATTAGAAAATTTCAACATCAGTGCGTCCATGATTTAATAAATAACTGTTCATCTTATTGTTCTTTCTGGCTCACAAACACTTGGCTTTCCTCTCTTTTTCCTTCCCTTAATCCAGTGTATATCTCCACCCTCAAAATAAATAAAGAGAAATCAGATGGAGCAGAGTAAAGAAACTGCAATTTTAAAACCTTTAAAGTCCTTACTCTAAGTGTGAGTTTGGAGGAAATTTTAATAAAATCATAGAATATTTTTGATTGGAAGGGACATTAAAAATCTAAGTGTGAGTTTGGAGGAAATTTTAATAAAATCATAGAATATTTTTGGTTGGAAGGGACATCAAAAATCATCTCATTCCAATGAATGCTGGACTTCATCTTTCTTGACTTTGGGCATTTAGGTGAAGGTAATTAATGAAGTGGTTAATGAAAGAGGGGCAGAAAACAAGGACCCCCAAAGGGTGTTTTATTCCACTCACCAAAATCTCTTCACTCCCAAGGAACTGAACCCTTTGGAGGTGCATCTTTACCAAGCTGCCATCCCTTTAGAGGCTGAGACTGGGCAGCAGGGATGTGTCCAGAAAGGGGTTCAGGATTTGCACCCAAGAGCCAAAATACCTGACCCTAAAATGCCTCTCTCAAAGCAAGCAGGTGATGAATATTATTATTATTATTTTTATTCTCTTGGAAAGATTTCATGTCCTCAGTTAGTGGCACCCAGCCTCCTATGAATGGTTGTTTCTACACTTCACAGCAGGTTTGGAGGCCTGGAGATTATCAGCTTAATTAATGGATAATTAATTTAATTATTAATTAAATAAAAAAAATTAATTTATTTAATATTAATGGATTAATGGGTTTTTCATCTGAATCTGGCCTGGAGAAGCTCCACATGAGCAAACACACACTACACACAAAGGGCTCAGGTCGTGTCTGCATTTATTGGGTTTCCTTATGGGCCACCTGCCACTGAGCAGGGTCCTCAGTTCAAATTTTGGGTTATTTTCTCTGTGATCCTGGAGTTCTCAAGGTGCCAGAAAAGCAGACTCAGATTTGCCTTCAAATAGTCGATTTGCCTTCCAAAAAAATTGGTTTTCCCCAAACCTCATCCTCTAAGGAAGACCCCAAATTATCCTCACAGCGCTCATTTTTCAGAGGATGATCTCCACAAAGTGACTTTGCTGGTGGAGAACACCTGGAAAGGTCTCCCCTCACCATCAGCCAAGCTCTGATTCCCCTTGCCACGACCCCGAGAGGTTGTGGAAAGTTCTGGAGAAGATCACAGAGTGGCAGAATCACAGAAGGAGTGGAAGGAACCTTAGGAATCGCCTTGTTCCATGCCCTGCCGTGGGCAGGGACACCTCCCAGCAGACCAGGTTGCCCCAAGCCCTGTCCAGCCTGGCCTTGGGCACCTGTGATGGGTGACAGTGACAGCTCAGTGGGTTTAGGAGGCAGGGACAAGGACAGGGAGTGTTCATCTGACAAGGTCTGGCACTGACTTCTTGGGCTTTTCAACTCTCCAGCAGCCTGACAGAACTGGACACCCCTGCTGGGCTCCCTTCTGCTGTCACTTGTCAGGGGACACCTGGGTGGAGGCCCTGCTGTTCCAGTGGCCAACAGAAGATGTTTTCTAGCCTAGGAACCTGCCCTGCCCGAGGGGACAGGCTCAGGGCAAGGCTGATGTCCCCATGGTTGGTGGGCAGGTGACAGGAAAGAGCTGCCTGGTGACACCTNGGTAATTAATGAAGTGGTTAATGAAAGAGGGGCAGAAAACAAGGACCCCCAAAGGGTGTTTTATTCCACTCACCAAAATCTCTTCACTCCCAAGGAACTGAACCCTTTGGAGGTGCATCTTTACCAAGCTGCCATCCCTTTAGAGGCTGAGACTGGGCAGCAGGGATGTGTCCAGAAAGGGGTTCAGGATTTGCACCCAAGAGCCAAAATACCTGACCCTAAAATGCCTCTCTCAAAGCAAGCAGGTGATGAATATTATTATTATTATTTTTATTCTCTTGGAAAGATTTCATGTCCTCAGTTAGTGGCACCCAGCCTCCTATGAATGGTTGTTTCTACACTTCACAGCAGGTTTGGAGGCCTGGAGATTATCAGCTTAATTAATGGATAATTAATTTAATTATTAATTAAATAAAAAAAATTAATTTATTTAATATTAATGGATTAATGGGTTTTTCATCTGAATCTGGCCTGGAGAAGCTCCACATGAGCAAACACACACTACACACAAAGGGCTCAGGTCGTGTCTGCATTTATTGGGCTTCCTTATGGGCCACCTGCCACTGAGCAGGGCCCTCAGTTCAAATTTTGGGTTATTTTCTCTGTGATCCTGGAGTTCTCAAGGTGCCAGAAAAGCAGATTCGAATTTGCCTTCAAATAGTCGATTTGCCTTCAAAATAAATTGGTTTTCCCCAAACCTCATCCTCTAAGGAAGACCCCAAATTATCCTCACAGCGCTCATTTTTCAGAGGATGATCTCCACAAAGTGACTTTGCTGGTGGAGAACACCTGGAAAGGTCTCCCCTCACCATCAGCCAAGCTCTGATTCCCCTTGCCACGACCCCGAGAGGTTGTGGAAAGTTCTGGAGAAGATCACAGAGTGGCAGAATCACAGAAGGAGTGGAAGGAACCTTAGGAATCGCCTTGTTCCATGCCCTGCCGTGGGCAGGGACACCTCCCAGCAGACCAGGTTGCCCCAAGCCCTGTCCAGCCTGGCCTTGGGCACCTGTGATGGGTGACAGTGACAGCTCAGTGGGTTTAGGAGGCAGGGACAAGGACAGGGAGTGTTCATCTGACAAGGTCTGGCACTGACTTCTTGGGCTTTTCAACTCTCCAGCAGCCTGACAGAACTGGACACCCCTGCTGGGCTCCCTTCTGCTGTCACTTGTCAGGGGACACCTGGGTGGAGGCCCTGCTGTTCCAGTGGCCAACAGAAGATGTTTTCTAGCCTAGGAACCTGCCCTGCCCGAGGGGACAGGCTCAGGGCAAGGCTGATGTCCCCATGGTTGGTGGGCAGGTGACAGGAAAGAGCTGCCTGGTGACACCTGGCCGTGCACAGAGGAGGCCAGAGAAGAGCAGCACCCACCATTCCTCCTCTCCCCTTCCAGGGCACGTCCCTACAACCCTTGTACCCTCTGAGAACGCTGTGTCTCCACCAGGGACAAGGACACGTGCCCTGCTTTGGTCCCTGCCAGCTGCTCTGGGGTGGGGAAGGAGAGCAGAGCCCAGGTGCTGCAGATCCCGGTGCTCCAGGTGCGTTTCTCATCCACCCCTCTCCCTCGGCAGGTTTGTTCTCCTGCTGTACCACTAGGTGGGCCAGAGCTACACGGGTGGCAGAGACACAGGGCAGGTGGCTCTGCCTCGTCCGGGGTCAGGAAGGAGCAGGAAGAGGTGGCAGAGAGCCCCAAGTTCTTCCTCGAGTCTCGCTGTGGTTTAAGCCCCATCAGAGAGGTGTCACTAAAGCAGTGACCATCCCAGGAGAGGAATCCAGCGGGGACAAAGCCACATCACAGCAGCAGGAGCAGAGCCACCACCACCCATTCAACCTGTCTTTGTCACCTACCGCCCTCCTAAAGCAGCTCCTTGGTGGCCAGGACGTTTGTCAGAGCCTGGAGGGAAGGGTCAGCACTGTGGGAAAACTGGAGGCACACAAAACACGAGAGGGAAATCTCCTCAAAAGGACATTTTGTCACCCAGCAGAAATAGAAAAGTCTGTATCTCAAATTCCAGAGGCAAGGATCACCACCCGTGGCAGATCTGATCTGCTCTGCCAAAGGTCTGGGGCATCCCAGGGCACCTCTTTGGCTGCTCAGATCCAATCCCTCCTGCCCTCCTGGGCTCATTCCAGCACTGGATTTTACACTTCCAGCCATCCCCCATTTCCCTTCGGAGCCCTGAGATCAGAAGATAAATGAAAATTTTTATTATGGGAAAAATGTTTAAATGGGAATCCAGCAGGAGCAAAATTCCAATTCCACACGGGATAACCTGGGCACATCACAGCCACAGCCAGGGATGTTTCGGGCAATGTCAAATGTTTGCTGTTCCCTTTCATGTCTGCTGTCCCCTCCCAGCTGAGGACATCTCTTTGAAGGCTGAAGAGCTGAGAAACACACCCAAATTTGCCCTGATTCGCTCAGTGCTATCAGTGCCTCCATCATCAGTGGGCATCTCAGCCAGCTCCAGCTCTCGGAGATGAGACCAGAGCAGATCCCAACCACGGGAGTGCAGCTCCAGGAGGAGCTGGGATCAGCTGAGATGGATCCCAGTCTTTAGGGGTATTAAAAGTGAGAGATTAAAAATGGCACAAGTCAAGAGGCCCATGGCAAACCCTGACCTCCTTCAGCCCAGCACCCAGGAATCCAGAATCCCAGCATTTGGATCATCTCATATAAATAAAAAAAAAGAAGTTTTGTTATATATTTTTAT
>VXBC01005098.1:43445-68698 GCA_013399945.1 Ploceus nigricollis | reverse complement strand
GCTTGGATTGGGGTGGGGGAGTCGCGGGGCTGCTGCGTTGGCTGCCGAAATTCCCCCTCGCCCTCCCATCCCTTTCCCTCTTCATTTCTCCCCAAGCGAGATATGAACCCACCCCGAGGCTGGAGAAGGGGAGCAGCCCTGGAAATGTGGGAATGGGGACCTGCGAGGTGGCACTGGGGTCCCCGGGATGCACATCCCAACCAGGGCAGGGAAGTTCCTTTCCTGCCAGGCCAGCCCAGCTGTTCCCAAATTTAGCAAAATCCACCGTGCTGCTTGATTTCATTTTAATTTAATTTTGTTCTGCTCCTCCTTTTGTTTTGTTGTTGTCGTTTTCCTTTTTTTTCCTTTTTTTCCTTTTTTTTTCTTTTTTTTTTTCCTTTTTTTCCCTTTTTTTTCCTCTTTTTTTGGAAGCTAGAGCCAGGAATTTTCCAGTCTGCAGCAAACATCCCATCCCAACCATCTCCCCTCTATCAGCTCACGGTGATTTGGGTGTTTAGAGCAGAAAATCTGTCATTTACCAGCCCCAAATTGTGCCCCCACTAATCGTTTCTAATTAAAGCATCAACTCATCCTAAAGCACTGTGGAAATTTACACTTGGAGAAAATCGGTGCAAAAAGCAGGGAGTGAGAAATTATATTTTCCTGTGAGTTTTGGTTAATTGTTGTCCCAAAATCAGGGGAAATGTAGATTTGTCAGGGGGATCAGGTGCTGTAAGTTCTGTCTGCCTCTCACAGCTCCTTTTTAGGCTGAGCTGTTCAAATTTCTGCTCCCACCGTGGCACAGGGCACCTGTTTGAGCCAGAACAAGCAGATTCCCACATTCCTGGGAGCTTTGGGAAAAGTTCAGGGGAGGAAAAAAGGAAAAGATCCCTCTGTGATGATGCTGGGTTGAGGGGGAGGCTCTGTGAGTTCCTTAAAACCTTAAAAAAAAAATAAAAAGAAAAAGAAAAAGCAGCAAATAATGCATTTCCAAACTGGGATAAAAGAGGCTTTGGAAAAAAATGGTTTAAAAATAATCCAAGAAGAGGGGTTGGGATTGATGAGCCAGGTTTTAGGGATGTCCTGGTGGGGTTTGTGGTGCCACTGGGACCTTCTCCAGAGCAGTGCAGCACTGAGCTGCTCAACCCAGAGCAGCTCCTGGGAGCAGCAAGAGGCTCTTCCACACCCAGGGGGCCAGATTAACAGCAAAAAATCAGATTGTTCTCGGGTTTTGCTGCTTTTTTTTTCACGTGTTAGCGCTGTTCATGTTTTGGTTTGTTTAAAAAAAAAAAAAAAAAAGAGAATAATAAAAAAAGAGAGATTGGAATGAGTGAAGGAAGGCTGAGGGAATTCTGAAGTAAAACTCGTGGGTAAGGGAGGATTAAATGTAACCTGTTCCTTGTCCTGGGGGAGTCTGGGGTCTGTGGGGAGGCACAGGAGCAGCATGAACAGAATTTAAACTTTTTCCAGCTGGCTTGCACTGCATTGACCGACTCCACATGGAATGGGGGAAAAAAACCTCTTTAATTTTATTTATTTCATTTTTCAATCCTTGCTAAGTGGCCTGACTTGGTCTGAACGCAGCCAGTGAGCAGAAATGATTCAGAAAGGGAAAAAAAAGTCAATAAAAATTAACACAGAGCTTCCATGATGGGAATCTTAAATCTCCTGCAGGCCAGGATGGTGCTCCTGGGGGAGATGATCCCAGGGGAGGCTCTCTGGGCTGAACTGGAAGTGCAGGGAGATCCCTTTGCTGTAGGAAAAACTAAGTGGCATCATTTTTCCTGGGTGTCAGGCAGCTTTGGGATGTGTATGGTTGAATTCTGTGCCTGGGGAAGGATGGGAAGAGGAGTTCTGAAGGAACAACAGGCTGGGATTTGGTGTGGTGGCATCGCTCTGGGCAGCAGGGTCTGTCCCTGCCTCTGCCCTGTCCCCTCTGCTGCTCTCCCAGCTCCTGTGTCACACCCAGAGTGGGGTGGGATGGGGTCAGCCCCGTGAAAAACTGGGAATTACCAGGGTGAGGAGTGCTCCTGGAGGTGCCAGGACTTTGGAAGGGGCTGTGAAGGATGGGGGGTGTGCCTGGAGGTATTTCCCTGCTGGGCCTGGCTTTGCTCTCGTTCCCCAGCAGCTCCGTGGATTTCCTCATCCATGGATTTCCTCATCCATGCAGGATGTGATGTCCTGTGAGAGCTGGGGAGAGGGACCCAGCAGCTCTTTCCATGGGTGTTTTTGGCAATTCAGGAGATGAGAGTTGCCTGCCAGCAGCAGGGATGTCACTCCAGCAGTGCTCAGGCACAACCCTGTTGCTTTGCTCCTCTCTAAGAGGAGAACGGGGCACAAACTTCCCCAAAGATCTGCTAAGAAAAACATGAAAGAGCTGCAGAGAAAGAAAAATAATTGTTACCTCTGTTCTTCCCTGTGCAATGTGAAATAGAGATTGTTTCTCTTCAGTGACCAATCCTAGTCCAGCTGTGTCTGGACTCAGATTGAAAGTCACGAGACTAAGTTTAGTTAGACAAAGATAAGTTAGAAGTAAGTGTGTGTATATAGCCTCTCTTCAAATATTATTAATGTAATTTAGTACAGATTTAATAAGGATGTTCAGCATTCTCAAAAGCCTTCTGATCTCATACAGACATCCCTCACATCTCTTCCCATGAGGTCCCCAGCATTTTTCTGCTATACAAACCCTGAGCCTGTCCCTGCTCTGTGCATCCCCACAGCAGGAGCAGTGCAGGGATGATCCTGCCCTGTGCTCTCTGTTCTTTTCTGGGATCTGTTCTCCTCAAGGTGGGTGGAACAGCCCCATTTTAAAGTGAGAGTGAAACCCAGGCCAGGCTGTGGCTCCTGTGAGAAATCCAATCCTGCAAACCCTGCAGAACCACACCCAGCCCTGGCAGGCTGCGGGCAAAGCTGGGCTTGGGGCGATCATCCTCATGAGCCAGGAGGGAGGCAGAGCCCTGGAGGTCACCTGAGGGCCAGCCCAGCCTGGTGCTGGCCCCAGGGCTCCTGCAGCAGTCTCTAGAGCTCAGAGGTATGAATTGCATCTCCCCACTTCTCTGCTCCATGGGCCAGGGTGAGCTGCTGGAATTCACCTGTGTCCCCTCCCCTCCTGCAGCAGGTTGTGGTGAGATGTTAAAATCCATCTTGGATGAGTTAGAGGCAGGACCTCTGAGTTGGTTTTGGTGATGGGATTTGTTTTTCTTATCTTCTGCATAGGCAGGAAGGGTGAGCATGGCTCACATCTTCACTGCATGGCTCAGAGGGTCACAAGACCTTCAGTTACAAGACCTTTCAAAGATTTATTCACCAATAAAACACTGCTAACAAGGATATTTATGTTTTTGACCCAATCTTTAAATATTTCATCTTATGGACCCATGCTACAGTGTAAGCTTTCTTAGCCAATCATGTTATGGCACACAAACCTACAAAAACTTCTCGTTATCTTTGTAATTACATTTATTTTTCTGTATCTTAAACTCTAAAACTCTAAACTTTCCTCTACTTAAATTAACATGTCTCTGCTTTAAACTATAAATCCACATTCTCCCCTCTAGCACCTGAGTTTGGAAGCCTTTTCCAAGGTCTCAGCTCAAATCCTGGGTTTAATTCTAAGCTTTGGCTCACAGGCCCAAAGTTCTGAGAGTTCATTTTGGGTTCCTACAAGGGTAGCAGTGCAATCACTCTGCATCCATCCCTGTCCCACCCTTGTCCCACGCCTTGGAATTGCCTTTTTGTGCCTGTATTTACATGTGAGCAGTATCTGACCCAGCCCTGCTTTTCCAGGCAGAGAATAATCACAGACTGATGGTTTAGGCCCCTCTCAGACACCAGCTCTCCCCCCAGTTTGGATTTGGGATGGGTGGTTTGCACCCAAGCAGCAGTGGGGTAGAGGGAAAAGTCTCCAGGGGATCTTTCTGTGGAGATCCAAGTGGTAAAATCCAGCTTTTGCTCCATGCAGAGGGGAAGGGAAATCATTTCCCACCTCCATCCTTTTGGTGGGACTGAAGGAACAAACCCCGGTGGTGTCTGTGTTCTTCCTGGCCTAGTCCAGCTGTGGTGAGATTGATAACTGGACCAAGATCACACCAAGGGGTTTTTTCTCAGCAGGAACTGAAAATTTGGCAAGGTTTTAGCAAACAGTCCCTGTTTGAAACATGGTGAGGGCTGGGACTTCCCCAGAGAGCCTGGTGTGTGCTGAAGAAAATCCCAAATCGTCTACTCAGCTTTCAGACTCATTTTAGCAATTTGTGTTGTTCTGCTACGTATTAAGTAATTTTTCCTTTCCATTTTAAGAGGACTTTATTGGAGAAATTAACCTGAAAACCTTTTCATGTTCAAAGCATTGGCTGAAGGAACCCCATCCAATAAAAAGCCTTTCCTAGCTAAGATAAAGTGAATCCTTTTGCTCCCCAGCTAACCCTGGAGGTGAAACCTGTCCTTTGCAGACATTTGAACACCTCTGAGAATTCCCACTGGAAAAGTTTTGAGCACTTGGAATAGTTTGGGTTGGAGGGAACCTTTTAAAGGTCCTGCAGTGAGCAGGGACACCTTCAACCAGGGTAGAGTGGGAATCACATTGCTTTCTGCTGGCCAAAAAAAGACTTTTTGACCATTCCTTCTAAAAGGTTCAGGCTGGAGGAGGAGCCTTGATTTTTACTCTGGTGTCTCCTAGAGAAGGAAGTCAAGAGTTGCTGGTTGCAGCAGGGGAATTCAGGCTGCCTCAGTGGTGCCTCCATCCCAAACCTGTGGGATCCCTTTCCTGCTCACATCCCTCTTCCTTCCCACCCAGCAACGCTGCTGCTTCTGCAGCCCCTGCACCAATTCCTGCATCACTGCTGCTCAGCATGAGCACAGGAGGAGGAGATTATTCCACATTAGACCTCAGGAGGAGCAGATTTTATTCCTTTGCACGCAGGGGAGCGCAGGAAAATCCCACCGGGACAAGCAGGGGTTGTCCCTGGGCTTTGCCCTCGCTCAGGATTCCTCGAGTGATTCAAAGGGCTCGGCCGCATTTCAAAGGGCTTTGTTGGGATAATGACAGCACCTAGCACAAGGGGAATGCTGTGGGCACTGAGTCAGGATGCTCCCCTGGGTGTGACAGCCTCGTCCTGCCAGCAGGGATGGACAGGTCCCACCGCCATCCCCGGGAAATTCCCTTCCCAGAGCAGGACTGGAGTCGTGCTGCTTCCCAAAGAACACCCTGTGGGGATGAGCAGTGTGGCTGGGAAGAGGGGAGGAGGATGAGGGAGGTCTGCAGGTCGTGGCTGGGAAGGAGAAGGTTCTGAAGGGGCACCCACAGAGTTCTGGTGGTGTGGAGCTCGGTGGTTTCTGCCCACACAGAAATCACTGTGGCACTGGGGTGGGGTAAACCCACTGGAGTATGGGGGAAACACAGCCTCAGGCTGCACCAAGGGAAGTTCAGGTTGGATATCAGGAAAAAGTTTTTCACAGAAAGGTGATAAAGTTCTGGAATGGCTGCCCGGGGAGGTGGTGGAGTCACCATCCCTGGGTGTGTTTAACAAAGCCTGGATGTGGCACTGGGGGCCAGGGGTGAGTTGAGGTGCTGGGGCTGGGCTGGACTCGATGATCTTGAAGGTCTCTTCCAACCTGGTCATTCTGTGATTCTGTGAAAGGAAGGGGAAATGGCAGGGGGAGAAGCACTGGCCAGAGCACTCAGGTCTTGTCCACGTGCTCAGCCAAGCCCCAGCCCAAAAGGTCTCTCTGAACCCATCTCAGCTTTGCTGTCACCACCCAGAGCCAGGACAGTGCAGTGGGGTTTGATACTGGAACTGGAGGAGCCCTCAGGCAGGAGCCTTCCCTTGGGGTGTCCATCAGAGCTTTGCTGGATCAGGTTTAGGGTTGGTCCTGCAGAGAAGCCACTCGTGGAACTGTCCATGCCAGCTGTTTCCATCCATCCTGTGCCATTCATGATGCTCTTTTCCCCTTTTGTCCCTTTAACAGTGGCAGGATTTAAGTCCTGTTGTCTTAGCACAACCTCTAAAAATCCATCAGTTCATAAGCTCTCTCCAAATTCCACAGGAACTCCCAAAAACCGAGGGGAGGGAAGGAGAGCTGATACATTAACTGCCTTGTTCTGAGCTCCTAACATAGGGCAGGGCTTTAAAAGCAGCCTGGCAGCCAGGGGAGAGTGCTCTGCATCACAAAGCTGCTGTTTGTCCCTCTTCCTGGTTTGTCACCTGCATATTCACAGTCCCCTTCCCATCTGGGTGCTGCTGCTACCCAGAGAGAGCTTTGCATTTGTAGAGGCTGGGCCATCAAAGGAGTTCCAGGTGCCTTTGGTCTCCTCCTCAGCACAGCTTCTGTCCTGCTGTTAAAGCAGTTATTCCTCCATGGATTCAGTGATAATTATTAGCAGGGACTCTGCTGCTCTTTCCCAAGGTGGATGTTCCTTCCTGCTGTGAAATTCCTTTCTCCTGCTGCACCTCTGCACCCTCAGGCTTCAGCAGCAAAGTCCCATCAGGGCACGTGGGCTGGTTCCCCTGTCACATCACCAGCCTTGCAAGGGGTCCCAGGGGTCTGGGGTGGTCATTTCTCCTCCCCCATGGGGCTCTGCAGGCTCAAAGTGTGTTGGAGAAGGCTCAGAGAGAGCCTCAGCTGCTCCTCGAGCTCAGGGCATGGCAGACCCTCACATTTCCAGCCTGGCCCGGGGTTCATCACAGGTTTGGGAGCTTTGCTGGTCTCCAGACACCATTCCCAGTGCTCCCAGTTTAAACACAACTCCCTGGGATCCCACAAATGGAGATGGCCAGGTTCTCCTGCCCCAGAGCATCTCAGCATTGCTCCAGGTCCGTCTGCAGGCAGCTGAGCAAAGCCTGGGGGTGGAATTCACCTCACCCATCACCTGGCTGCCATTTCCATGTCTCCATCCAAGCCTCTTGGCTCCTTTCTTTGATGAGAACTGGGCACTTTCTTCTGGTGCAGTTCCTGTCTCAGGTGTTTGGTGGAGCTTGGCTGGTGAAATCCTCTGTGCCAGGACTTGAGGAGACCAGAGGTGCCTCCACCAACATCAGGTTTGGTCAGAATATACCCAAAACAAAACTCTTGCCCGTTTCCTAGTTGTTAAAACCCATCATTCCCATTGCCAGGCATAAGTTCACGTGGATCAAATCAAGTCCTGGACTTTTTATCCATCATTTCTCTGTATTTTATAATCTCTTCAGTGCTCATTGGTGTATTGGAGTGGGTGCAGGGACATTCATGGCATCCAGGCTGGTCCTAAAAACCTCTAGACCACCCCTCTCCTCTGGAAATTCAAGTTTTGTCCTGTCTCAGCCCAGCTGCTGAAAGCCTCAGCAGTAAAATATTTAATCCTGAATTTAATCCAGGACACTCCAGAGAACAAATGCATCCTCCTCGTGCTCTTAGACACATCCAGGGTCTCCCCCCATCCCCCAGTCACACCCACAAGTCATTACCTCGAGATTGTGATGGAACTTTATCTCAGAACTTCTTAAGGAGAGATGTGAAGTGATTTCCCTGTGGCCCTGTCCTGACAGTTATCTTGGCAGGGGGACACAGCCTCAGATGTTCCTGCATTTCAGGAATTCCTCTGACTTTGCTTTGCTGTTTCAGCTCTCTGAAATCAAACCCTTTCCCCTTTTCCCAGTCTTCATTTCACTTTCCAGGCTTGTATTTCCTCTGCATTTCTGCTGCCAGATGCAGTTTTACAGCAGAAGTGATGCACATCCACCTTTCCAGGGCAGCCAGCTTTATCCAGCAGCATTCACACCGTGGGATGGAGCAGGGAGAGAAGGCAGAGCCCATCTCTGCTGCAGCTGAGCCTGTGAGACAAATCCAGACTGCACTGGGCAGAGCAGGAGCTCCTCGTGCTCCAGAGGGGTGCACCTTGTCTAATAGAGACATTTCCTGAGGGGTGGGAAGCAGGAATGGAGCTCCTTGAACAGCTGCCAAGCCTTCCATTCAGTCTGTCCCTCTGCCCCCACGAGAGCAACAATGGAGCCTGTTGCTAGACAGGGTTGTGTGGTGTGACAGAAAACAAATCCAAATCCTCAGCAGGCTGAGGGACATGAGGGAGAATTCCCTTTTTTTTCCTGAGCTTGCTGAAGCTGGGAGGAAATGGGACAGTCTGGAGAGGTAGGAGTCCATCCAAAAGCCAGGGAATGCCAGGGGAGTTTACTGGGAGACCCACAGCCCCTCCAGAGACACAAAAATCTGGTTAATGCTGGTTTTTTGGGAGATCCATGATTGGTTTCTGTCCTTCCTGGAGGGAGAATCTTCCTGAATATTTTACGGTGAAGTTTCCTTCAGGGTGTGAGAGATGAGATCCAGCTCATCTGACATCTGTCAGACATTTACTTTGGGATGAGTCCCATCCCAGCTGTGCCAGTTTCCCAACCATTCCCTGGAGGAGGATCCTGGATGACTGGGACAAAGATATCTCCCTTCAGACAGGTCAGGTTTGGCTTTGAAACACTCCTAAAGGTTAGGAGCATCTGGGTGTTTTATGTTCTACATAGACACGTGGAGTGCTGGAAGAGGAGGTTTCCATTGGAGGAAACCATCCAATAGGAGTCCATCCAAAAGCCAGGGAATGCCAGGGAAATTTACTGGGAGGCCCATAGCCCCTCCAGAGACACAAAAATCTGGTTAATGCTGTTTTTTTGGGAGATCCATGATTGGTTTCTGTCCTTCCTGGAGGGAGAATCTTCCTGAATATTTTACAGTGAAGTTTCCTTCAGGGTGTGAGAGATGAGATCCAGCTCATCTGACATCTGTCAGACATTTACTTTGGGATGAGTCCCATCCCAGCTGTGCCAGTTTCCCAACCATTCCCTGGAGGAGGATCCTGGATGACTGGGACAAAGATATCTCCCTTCAGACAGGTCAGGTTTGGCTTTGAAACACTCCTAAAGGTTAGGAGCATCTGGGTGTTTTATGTTCTACACAGACATGTAGAAAGAGGATATTTTTCAATTGGAGGACCCTTCAGTGTGAATTTTTAGTGACCAAATTACCTTTAAAAAACTCTTCACTCGAAGTCTTGGTGTTGCTTTCCCCAGGTGTAGAAGAGCTGAGTGAAAACCCCATATCTCAGAAGGACTTTTGAAGGGAATTCTTGTGAACTTTCCATTTCTTGCACGTTCTGGGAGCAGCCATGGGGATGAATTTGATGTGGAATGAGCTGCATTAGTGATGCAGGGCAGGAGGGCTGGGTGCCACCCTGGTCCTGTGGGTTTAGGGTGGTGAAGAGTTTTCCTGAAGGCTCTGAGGGCAGGGCCCTTCTGTGGGTCAGAGAATCCCAGAGTGGTTTGGGTTGGAAGGGACTTTGGAGCCTGTCCACACCTCCCACTATCCCAGGGACACCTCCTGCTATCCCAGGTGCTTCAGAGCCCCATCCACCCTTCTGATAAATCCTATTTTCCTACAGCCAAGGATTCAGGGAGTGGGAAGCTCAGCCCAGCCCATCCCCTTTCCCAGCTGGCTGGAGCAATGTGTGCTGATTTTTTTTTAATCTGTAGAGAAAGGAACTGGCAGCCTGATCTCCAGAACCTGAGAGCTGCTGTGCTGCAGCATCAGCAGGGCTGTGCTTGGGTCTTCCCCTGGAAAGATTTGCTGCTGGAAGTGCTCAGAGAAAACAAGAGGCTGGGTGGGAAGGACAGGAGGGAAGTGTGGGGCTACTTGGACACATAATTTGTGCTTTATGCCTCAGATTTATTGGTGGCATTGCTGCAGGGTGATCAATTAGCTGGTTTTATTGAGCTGGCCCTTGTCAGTGGGTTGCAGTGACTGCTCCATGAATACCCTCAGCTCATCCTGAGCGTGAGGAAAAGTGGATTAGCTCTGTTGCTTTTTTTGAAGTGCTTATTTCCTCTCACATGCTGCAGAGAGAGCAGGCTTTAAGCAGCACAGATTTAGCTGTCTAACTCTCAAACACCTGGGGTTAGCTGAGATCCGTCCCACTGTGGTTTTGCAAAAATAGGCGTAACCACTTCTACCACCATTAAATCCAGAAATCACCTCATCCATCCTCACGTGCTCCAGGCTGGATTAAATCTGCCTAAATCAGAATTGTGAAGAAGTCATGGATATAAGCACTCACTCTGAGTCACTGCTAACAGGAATTCCATCTGGAGAAGGAAGGAGCTTACTGGATCCCTGCTTTTCCTAGCAGGATGGGTCATGGATATTAGTGGATGGATTGCAAAACCTCAAAGTCACTTGCAACAGAGGGCTGAGGGCACAGTGGGAACTGGGCTTTGCCTGGGAGAGTACCTGGCCCAGACAGATGGGGCCAACAGCCGAGTTGAAAGGGAATAGATAAGACACATTAGCAGAAGATCGGGCATCAGACAGGGAAATGCTAATTCAGTGGCCACTGAAACCCTTGGTGTAAGTTGCCCACAGGCACAAGGGCAGTCTGTGATCCCGAGGGGCACTGAGTCCGTTTGTCCTGCTGACTCCTGTCAGTCTCCTGGTGAATGAAGGGGTCAAGCTCAGCCTAGCACACGGCAGTTCCCAGCACAGCTTCCTTAGCCACTAAAACTGCAACAGGCCAGAAGAGTCTCCAAATTCTAACAGAGAAACGAATTCAGGATTTGTATAGACTTGATTGTATATATTATTGTATTGTATATATTGTATATATGTATTGTGTATATTGTATTGTATTTGTATAGACTTTAAATTTACAGCCACAGATACCGTGGTGGTGGCTCCTGCTGCCCCCAGCACTGCACTCAGAATAAATTGAGGAATTCTGTCCTGCAGACAGGCCCCAGAAATTGGGGAAACCAGGCTCTTGTTGGATTCTGGCATGCAAGGGCCCATTTTGGCAAGCTCTGGTACCAGAAGGGCAGGGCAACAAGCAAAACCTTGATTATCTAATGAACTGCAGACTTGGTGATTAACCAGGGACGAGGTAATTCAGGAGCTAAAACACATCCTTGGGACATGGGAGCTCTGGCCATATTTCTCACAAGCCTCAACAAATGGCTGGGTGTCCTGGTCAGAGGAGTACAGAAAGGTGGAAAATGAGAGTTTCCTCCAGGGGCAGCTGCCCACGTCCCATTCCGAGGGACAGTGTGGGGTCACTGAGCACAGCCAGGAGGAGGAGCTGGGCCAGAGCTACCTTTGACTCACTGTTTAAAAAAAAACCCAACAATTTTTGGGTGAGGATAAGAGCCAGGGCAGCTGGACACGTGTGAGTCAGAGCAGGAGTGAGGAGTTTGGGTTGTCCTCTCTGTTGTAGGGCTGCAGTGACGCACGGCAGCCCTGCTGGGCTGGGCTCATCACCCTCCACCTCAGAGCTGCACATCCCATCCGAGGGAGTCATCCCAGCTCCCTCTGCAGCCCACGAAGGAGGGCTGGCTCTTCCTGGCTGTGACTCAGCCGCCCTGTCAGTGTCAATCTCGGGAGGAAAGGATCTCTCTCTGCTGGGGATCAGCAGAACCGAGATGGCCAGCTGAGAGCCTGACTCCTGCCTGAGCAAGGTTAGCTCAGATGATTTCATTCCACAGTGCCCAAATCTTTGAGCTCATCCTGCCCTTGGTTCCCATGGACAAGGAATTTGTATTCCTGCAAAAGTCTCTCCTTTTTGTGTTCTGTGGTGTTTCAGGGCAGAGGCTGATTCAAGAAAAATGCTCTTACAAAAGCATCATTTGTCAAAGATTTACTCATTTGGACTGATTTTCTGTAACCAGTGGTGAGCTGCCAAGTGGAGGCACCTTGACAGAGACCTGTCATGATTCTGATCCCGAAATCCCTGCAGCAGGACTCACCAGCTCCTGTTGCCTTCTGAGCTTCACGTTTTCGTGGTTCTGCTGACCTTGCTGATAAGATCTGTACAGATTTATTCATGTGCTTGTGCTGTCTGGTCCTCGAATTCCCAGACTGTTTCTGTAGCTGTGAATGAGGAAGAGTTGGGTTTATCTTCAATTTCCTTGATCTTAGAGATGTCAGGAAAGGTGCCTGGGATTTTCTTTGATGCCAGAAGAATACAGTGGCATCATTATAATGGAGGAGTGAGGGAAGTGATGGGAACTCTAAACTGACTAAACTCCAGCTCTCTGCACAGGTTTTGCTATTAAATCTGGGTGCTGAGTTAGGCATGAACTTAGCCTTGGGCTTTACTGTGCTAAGTTAGACTTTATTATTAATCTTAGGAAAGAATAGATGGAGATGTCTCAGGTGTAATTTGTGTGATTTTCAGCCATGTTGACCCTTTTCCTGTGAAATTCAGGCCTTTGCAAAGTGTTTTTATGCAGTAAAAGCTGTAATTGCTTGTGCAAAGGGACTGATGTCCTTCAGGCCCCAGAGAGGGACCAGGCTGGGGCTCATGGAAGGGTTCTCAGATCCACTGCTGCTCTAATCCATCTCTCAGAACTAGTTTCTACATGATCCAAGGCTTAAGCAGTCCTGCTGCCTGTTTGTCCCCATAATGACATTTAAACCTCTTGGCCCCATGAGCTTCATTTGGCAGAGGTTCTGAAAAATGTTAGATATCCACAAATCTCCCCAAAATGGGCAGTTAAACGGGGTAGATTTGGGAGCAGTGTCCTCCCAGGGGCTGAACGGTGTGAGCATGTGTGTGTGTGTGCATCCTAAATCCAGACAGAAGAGTCAGTGCTCCCCAGTTTCAGTGCCCACAGAATAACTCCTTGTTCTGTTTCTTGTTTTCTCCAACTCACCTTGTTTCACAGAATTACAGAGCACAGAATGGTTTGGGTTGGAAGGGACCTTTGAGGTCATCCAGTTCCAACCCCCTGTGATGGGCAGGGATGTCATTCACTGCTTCAGGTGTCTCAGGGCCCCATCCAACCTGGCCTTGGACATTTCCAGGGATGGGGCATCCACAAGGTGTTCCAGTGCTTCACCACCCTCTGAGTAAAGAGCTTCCTCCTAACATCTCATTTAAATCTCATTTAGTTAAAACTGTTTCCGTTGTCCAATCCCTGTCTTCGCAAGTGAAAAATCCCTCTCCTTCTTTTTTTATAAGCCCCCTTTAGTTACTGTAAGGCCACAATGAGGTCTTCCCAGTTCTCCAGGCTGAACAATCCCAGCTCTCCCAGCCTGTCTTTGTAGGGTGGTTGCTCCAGCCCTCTGATCATCAGAGGGTTTTGTCCCCCTTCCTTCCTTCTCAGTCTGAGATATGATTTATGAGAGGAGTGGGCCATGCCAGGCGTCTCCTCATTGCTTTGTGTGGCTGAGGAAGGGATGAAGAGGAGGAACCTCCTCCTTAGGTTTGAGGAGAATGAAGGACTCCCATGCTTTGGAGGTCCATGGTTCCCAGTCACAGCTGCCTGTCACTCATTCCCCTGGTGGATTGGTGCTGGCAGCTCCCAGTGACCTGTCCTAGAAAAGTCCAGTGAGCCCCTTCTGTGAGAGCTCTGTGGTGAGAAGAAGTGTTTATTATGAAGGAAGGTAGTTAAATTCATATATAATACATATGCCTGTGTGTATAGATAGGTAGATCACATATCCCTCTTCTTAGCTTTGGCTTCTGCTCCAAAGAGAGTTAGAAATCTTCCTTTGACTGTAACAAACCTTGGGACAACCTATTTGTCTTGTGTCTTGGACTCTGAGAGCCTTCAGGATCCTACAGGTTGCCTCATACCTTGATTCTGGGCCAGGAAAGTGCTGCTTTGGAGCAATTCCTTTGTCTCCTGTCTTAAGACTCCGAGCTCCTTTAGGTCTTGATCCTTCCAGTTGCTTCAACCTTTGATTCTGGGCCAGGAAAGTGCCGTGTTTGCTCTGTGTTTATCCTTAAATTCTGGGGCAGTTCTGCTCATTTTCTGTGCTTGGGCACCGGGCTGGGTCACAGGGGTTGAGATGAAGCCTGGGAGCAGGGAGGGTTTTCCTGTGCTGGGCTGATGCACAGCACGTTGTTATCCATGCTATCAGGGACACAGAGTAATAATATATGGAAATTACAGGCGTATCTCAGTCCCATCTCCCCTATCCCAGTGCAGGGCAGAGAAGGAGCCTGGTTAAGGCTTGTACATATCTGACAAGGTGCAGCAAAACTTGGCTTGGAGCTGGATGGGGTTTTGGGGCATGCAAAGGCAGAATTGCAGAACTTTGGTGCTTGTCCTTCAGAGCTCACAAAATCCATCTGTGCACCCAGCTCTCAGCTCCACAGGCTCCTGGCTGAATCCCCAGCGTTGGCCAAGCCTCAATCAATGTGAATAATTGATTTGGTACTTCTGGGGAATGGCATAATCCGTTGGTGAGGCTGTGCTGCTGAGATTTGGGGAACTTGGGCTCAAAACCCTGCTCGGCATCGAGCAGAGGAAGCTCGTGGAGCTCATTTTCCCATCCCATGGGTAGGTGCCATAACCATGGAGTTGCTGACTCGGAGTATAAAGGGGACATTGCGTCCTCCAACTTCACTTTGGGAATGGCACCTTAGGGGATGGGCACCTGAAC
Source organism: Ploceus nigricollis (assembly GCA_013399945.1). Taxonomy (NCBI): domain Eukaryota; kingdom Metazoa; phylum Chordata; class Aves; order Passeriformes; family Ploceidae; genus Ploceus; species Ploceus nigricollis. The sequence continues at coordinate 54,307 of VXBC01005098.1, read as the reverse complement.
AAATTACCACGAGGTAAGTTAGGGTGTGAACTCTTCAGATGCCAGTTTTTCTGTGGTAACTGCCCGTGTGAATGCTCTTTCCCTGCAATAAACACAAGATGGTTCATATTTACCAGGGGGTAAGAACGTTCACATGGCTGTTCACATGGCTCACACCCTGGTTTGACTCCCAGTGACTTGGGCCTGTGCCTCTAACCTCAGTACCCTTGAAAAGCCATCCCAAAAAAGAAAAATCAAACTCCTCTGCTTTACATAAACCACAATTTTGCCATTTCTCCATTTCAAATTGCAATTATTTCAGTTCATCTTTGGTTTGCCAGAAAGGATTTGCTGAGGTTGACTCCACTGCTCCTGTTTTGGCAGGGAACCTGAGGTCCTTGAGGTCCTGGTGGCCAGGACCAGCCAACAAGTGCAGATAATCTACAGACACCACACCAGCTTTTCTTGCCTCATAGTCAGAGACCTTCTGGGCACTGACAGAATATTAATATTCCTGTTTCTCACAGCCAGCTCCCGAGCCCTGAAGAGATTTAAACATGTGGAGATATGAAGTCAGGCACGTAAAAAGCTCTTTAGCCAGTGGAGAGAGGGTGGTGTGGTTGTGGGATGAGTGAGGCTCCCAGGTTGCCTTGAGGTCACCAGGTGTTTTCCAAGTGCTTTCCATAGATCTGGGAAATGGTCACGAAGTGTTCTAAGGAAATGACCTGGATTTTCTGAAGGAAAGGCCTTGGAACAGTGGTCTGTGAGTCTTCCAGTGCTGCACAGATAGAAACTTTGCCTAGGAGCAGGCACAGCATAACCATGCATGAGCCCGAGGACAGAGCAAGGGAAAATGTCTTCAAAATATTCCAAGAACTGGACTGAATGTTCCAGTCAAATAAAAATACCCACCAAACTAACAACCCACTCGCTTATGGGCTGGGACTTTGTCTCATGACGATCCCAAAGGCTGACTCAAGTTATCTGAGGCATCTCCTTTCAGGTGAGATGGGGAGGATTCAGTTCATCCTCGAGGAAGCCTTCCACCAACTGGGGACAGCTCTGCTTTGAAAGCGGGGTTTTCTCAGAATGTCCAAGCACACCTTCAGTCTCCAAGCATGCCAGGAGTGGTATCTCTGCTCTGTTGGGTGGCAGAACCTTCCCTAAGAGACCTCTGGACCAAACTCACTTAATTTTAGCTGTGTAATGCTCAGCTATCTGAGCCAACCATCTTAGAAAGTTGGGCACCCTCTGAGGGCGATTCATCCTTCCTGAGATTGGGATCTCTCTAGTGGATGTGGTGAATCACTGTCTGGAGTTGCCTATCTTTCTCCATCCACTCCAGAAACAGCCTCAACACCTCCCTTTTAGACAGGTAAAGTTGGGAGGGATGACTGGGTGCCTGAACACCCCACAAATGTCATTGATGTGATGCCAGTTGGTGTCTGGGAGGTTTTTATCCCTATTTTAAGAGAGGCTGATGAGAAACCTGAAGTGTTTGTCAGCTCCTTGACCTTCCTTGTTGATTTTGTCTGGAGAAAAGAGGTAAAAGACCCAAATCTTCTTCTTCAAACTCTTCTGATTTAGGCACAGTATTTTTCAATACGTTTTTTCCAGGCAATATTTGCAGGGTTATTTAAAAAAATTCTGGACTGTCGTAGTTAATAACAAAGAGTATTTTGGGACTTTCATTTCTGGGCTTAAAGTGACATCTGGCTAGTGAAGACCAGAATAAGGCTTTTGCAAGGAGATGATGTTCCATGAAAATCCTGTGCAGGGCACTTATATTTTTTTCTGGCCACTCTAGGGAAGGGTTGCTGACCTCAGGTCTGCAAATTCACATTTTTCTTTAGGACTGGAGCATTGTTACCAGCCCAGTATAACCCTTTGTGGCTGTGATGGGTACAGCCAAGACCTTGTAGAGAAAACAGAAGCAATTTTTCGTCACTGCACCCTTCAGAGGGCAGCTCATGGTTTGTGACTGGCCAATGGCTGGGTAGAGGTTTGACAGTGCTGTGGAGAAATATTGAGCTGCCAACAGTGTTTGTTAACTGCAGATTCACAGAAATAATAGAAACATAAGAGTTTAATTGGGAGGGACCTCGAAAATCATCTCATTCCAGCCCCCTGCCATGGGAAGAGACACCTCCATGATCCCAGGTTGCTGCAAGCCCCATCCAGCCTGGCCTTGGGCACTTCCCGGGATCCAGGGGCAGCCACAGCTTCTCTGGGCACCCTGTGCCAGGGCCTCACCACCCTCACAGCTGAGAATTTCTTCCCAGTATCTAATCTCAATCTCTTCTTTTTTGGTTTAAAACCAAATCTGAGAGTTGATTTAAAAGCCTCTCCCTCTGAACTCGCTGTTGGATATTTTTTTGTGTGTGTCTATGGCTCAGGAGGATGCGATTCATTGTGGCAAGGTTTTGTCACCCAAAATGAAACATCTGTTTTATAATTTCCATGTAGAACCTTTTTTAGGGACTAACTCCCCCAGAGGGCAATTCAACCCCATCTATTTTAACCATCTATTTTAGGACACAGCAATTTGCTCTTCTGTGGCCCTGATGATTCTGTTACAAGGTCAGAGAGGTTTTAAGTGATACCATTAACTGAATTCCTAACTTTAAGGTGTTCCAGAGAGATGAGATGAACTCCATTGAACATTGGTTTCTGCCATGAGCATGTGTGAAATTCCAGTCCTGGTGAATCCAGAGGGGTTTTTTTGTTCATATCTATTGAAGTCCTGCAGCCTTGAGAACCTGTTTAAAGCTGGAATGGTGTGAACTGGCACAGCTTCATAGCCTGGAGGATGGGGACAGCAGGTGACAAATGTCACACTAAACAGCTCAGAGATGAGCCCTCAGCTCCTTGTGGCTGAGGATGCTGCAGGAGCTGCTGCTTGCACAGAGTCATGGCTTGAGAAGTTTGCTAGTACCTACACGTCCTCCCAAAATCTAATTGTGCTAATCCTCCAGCAACCCTGACTCCAGGGAACTTTCTAACCATGCTCTGGAAGCTTCCTCCTTGCTCTGCTCTGCTGCAAACCTCTCCAGTGAGAAAGCCTCTGTCTCCAGACTGATTTCATAAGAGCAAGCCTGGGTGTTTCGTTCGGCTTTTGTGGATGTGTGCTCAGAGGAGGCGACCTGGAAAAGGAAAGGTTTCCCCAGAACATCCTAAGCAATTGGGGGATTGCTTAACAATCATCACAACTCGTGTGGCTCTGCAGAGTGTGGTCTTCAGTGACCTCCAGAGTTCCACGGCAACTTGGTTTTTATGATGATTTTCCCCATTCTTACCTTTATGGCAAAAGTGATTACAATTGTGTTTCTGAGTTAGCACAAAGTTTCCGCTCTGCAAAATTTAAACAGAATTGACATCATTTTTCTCCAGTTGAAACATTAATCTACTTTCCTGTAACTCCACAATGTCTGAACACCTTTGCTTTCTTGTTGTTTGCATCGTGTTTCCCCTAGGATTTAAGAAACTCTTTCATTTGTTAGTGCAGTGCAATCCATGCCTTATTTAGGAAGTCAGAGGGAAGGGTGGGAGCAGCAAGCTCAGCTCTTTAGCATAAAACAGATCCCTATTTCTAGGGCTGTCTTATACATACTGAGAGCTTGATCCCACAGGTGACTGGGGTCCCCTGCAGTCCTGGATGGATAAGGTTTAATTGCCAAATATTCTGTGTACAGTGAATTTAGTAAAGGCAGAATTAGCCCTGCTGGATATTTTTGTATCCATCCATCCATCCATCCATCCATCCATCCATCCATCCATCCATCCATCCATCCCTGTGTTTGTCTCAGTCTGTGAACTGAGTCCTGTCCCAGGAAATTCCAGCATTAGTGATTGATAGTTCGACCCATCTGAAAGTGGATCTGGGATGTAAAAGTCTGTGGGCTCATTTTTTAAGATTGCAATGAGGATTCCACCACATTTTTCCCCTATTCACCCAAAATAGTTGGGCTGAAATGCATTTTTTGGGAAGAGCTTTGAAGATCTTGAAGATATCAACAGGTTGGGAGAATCCATCCTTTCTCTTGTGGGATTTGGCTAGTTGGGGATTCATCAGCTCCACCACTTCAGGTCTGCTTCTGAGCTGAGTCTGGCTGGTTTCAGTGAACCATCACTGGTTCCCATTTCACTTCCGAATGGGAAAAATGCCTCGTATGGTCCAGGTGTCTGGTTAGGAGTTTGTCATTTCAAGAGTACTTGGAGTGGATAATTCCAGGAGTGTCCTATGGACCCTCTGGATCACTGGAGGTCTGGAACCAAGCGTTCCTGTGTTCTGTCCCAGGCTGGTGAGGTGAGCAGGACCCTGTTATGGTCATAACGCTGCTGATCACATCTGTCTTGGGAGCAGAGAGCAGAGGTGGGATGGGAGAGTAAAACTCTCGGTGTCTGTCTTGAAAGTTGTCTCTTCTAACAATAAAGAGGTTGAGTTTGTGACTTAGACCTGACTGGACTATCATGGTACCCATGACTAAGGACCTTTGGTGACATTCATCTGTTGTCTCCTGCCTCAGAAGCAAAAGTCCTATTAACCTACCTAAAAACTGGTTTATTTGTGAGAAATAAATGCCTTTTATTGTTTTCTACTCAGCATGGCTCTGTTGTAAAGGATGCTGGCAGCCTATAGTGAAACAGATTTGCTGTTCTTTGATACAAGGAGCTCTTAATGCTTTTAGCTAGAAAAAAGTTAAGGAATTTAAGAGGTTTTTTTATTGTTACCACTGTTAGATTTGTACAAAGTGGAGGAGTTTGGGGCAATACTGAAGTCCACCTTGTCGTGGTGCCTCCCAGCACAGAGGGGCATCTCTGTGACCTCTCCCTCTCCTCAACACAACTTCTAGTCAGTTTTGTACTGCCCGAGGCTTTGGGAGAAATTAGAATCCAGGTCTAAGGGTTTGCCTGAGTGTGGAAGTTCTAGCAAATTAAACTCCTGATCGAGTTTCTGCGGTGCAACAAGTTACCACACATCAGCTGACCCTTGGTACCTGTCTGTGTGCTCACGGCTCGCCTGCAGCAAGTGAGGTAATTAGACTTTGCTTACCCACAATAAAAAAGGGTTAATTTAAATCACATTCGCCAGCGTTTGCTGTAGGCTAGGGATTCACATATGTAGGATTGCTGTGGGTCAACTAGCACTAGGGAGTAATTTGAGCTCCTCTTGCTTGACCATGAGATTGAGCCCTAAGTGGAGACGGGGATTTGTTGTGGTGTCTGAGCACTGATTCCTTCAGGACGTGCTCCAGGACATCCACGCTCAGACTTCTGCAGCAGAGACATCTTTTCCTGTCTCCTCTGTGGTCGATAAGGAGGAGAAATGGGTGATTGTAGTGAGACATGATTCTTACCCTAAAGATCTTTTAGAAAAAATGGAGTGAAAACACCTTGAACTGTGCCCTCAAATGGTGTTTCTTAATTCTCTAAATTGCTGAGAGGGAAAGCTGGATGGCTGTCTCAGATGGAGACCACTCCATGCCTACTGGAGGTCATCAGCTGGATGACAAATGGATCACAAGGGACAAATGGATGACCAATGGACCTCCCATGACAGTTTTATCAATCAATTTTGTCAAAGATGATGAGGATCTTGTGCCATCCAAGGATCTCCACCTGCCTCTCAAAAGGCCTCGGGTCTCCCAGAGATCCCAGGTCAGACCTGCTGATATCTCAGAATCTATGGCCTGAGTATGGAGCACCTTTCAAAGAAGAGTGAGTTGCTTTGAGGCATTCTGTTGCAGATTATTCAGTTGCTGCTGACTGTGTTTCAGGGTTTGTGAGGAGCAGGTAGGAATGTACTTCCACTCCAGGCTGCTCTGCAATGGTGTCCTGTGTAGGTAAATCATTAGTGATATCTATACGTTTTATAGGTGTTCACAATGACTCAGAGAGCTGGGAATTCTCTGCAGGGTGCAATTCCTGCCTTCATGTGAGCCAAAATCATAGAACTGGTCAAGTTCCAAGGTGCTGAGTGCACAGGAGATGAACAAAGAGGCTTTGAGCTTAGAAATAATGACCCAAGCACTTATTTACTCTTTCAAATCAGTATCTTTCAGTAGCCTGTACAATGCTGTAAGTTTCCTTTCCCTAACATAGATAACCTTTTCCAAGTTTCCTTCCCTAATACAGGTAGTCCTTTCCATAATCTCAGTTTTGGGACTCCTAATTTCTTGTACAATGCTAAGCAGGGAAAAGGACTAAAAAACTTTAGTCCTGTGGAAATAGTGAATTTCCAAAGAGAACAGTGATAACCTTCCCTGAGAGTTTGATACATTTGGCTAAATGTAGGTGATTAGAACCATTTGAGATTTCCCTGGAGTCCGTGTGCAGCTTTCCCACAGGTCCCTCATGATCTTGTCTTGTCTAAGTATCTCATAGAGGGTTTTTCACATGGAAAAACTTAGGAAATATTTAGCTAATTGAATTGATTCCTGAGCTTCAGAGCCAGATATTTTTATTTGGCTTTCTACCAGTGCCTAGCAAGTGATCCAAGTCAGTGGAGGTTTAAGGTTCCCTGTAGTTGTGTACACAGGAGTGTGCAATGTCACCCAGAGGGACTTTTTGTGTCACCCCAGGAATCCACAGGATTCAGGGAGGCAGGCTGGAGCCAGGTGGGTTGGAAAGCACCTCAAATGGTACTCAACACACCTGTGCTCAAGCAGTTGAATTCCAGCCTGAGAATTCAACATGTGATAAACTATGGGGGGAAAAAAAATATCCAGAGAATTTCAAGCAGGCACATACGACTTCTCCCAAAAGGCAGCTCCTGGGAGGTTTGCTTTGGAATGTCTGACTGGAAATGGTGTTATGTAAAGTAAGGTCAGCTAAGTTACGTGCAGCAATGAAGATTTATCCTGGGAATAATGGGAATGATGGCTGAGAGCTCTGCTAGCCTGGCCATGGGGTTCTTGGCCATCACAGGGAGCTGTTGATCATGGAGAAAGGGGGATGAAATACAGAATTAGGGAATTCTAGGATGTTAAGGGGTTGGAATGGATCTGGAGGATTATGCCCCAGTCCCAATTCCCCCCACCACGGGCAGGGACACCTCCCACCAGGCCAGGTTGCTCAAGGCCTTTCCAACCCAACCTTGAGAACTTCCAGGACTGGGGCATCAACAACTTCCCAGGGCAACCTGAAAAGATGAAAGAAAAGAATGACCAACCTCCTGTGTTTTGGTTCAGTTAATTTGGATCAGGTTGAGCCAATGTTCAGGGAAGTGGAAGTTCACTTTGATGTGTGGAGATGAAGGAAGCCCACAGTTTCCTGGTAGCCTACTGCCTGCCACTGACCCTAAATTGACTTTAAGTAGTTCTCACTTTCAAGAGTAATCGAGTAGCACTGATTTAGATCTGGATCTGATTATTGTTGGAGAGGAAAATTAAGGTGTTTGTCTTACCTAGAAGGATAAGTCTTGACGTTACACGGGATAATCTTCAATTTACCACCAGAAGCAGCTGCACTAAAGACAGGCAGGTTATCAAAGCACTGAACTTCCTTTGCAATAAAAAAATGCATCATCCTCAGATGACTGATTGCAGCAGAGCTGCTGTGGCTTGACACAGGGCTCGCAGCCCTCAGCAGCACTGCAGCACCTGTGCATGACCTCAACTTAATCCAAAGTCAAGGGCAAAGGAAGAGATTTAAGCCTCGCTGTCTTGGTGGAGGCTCGGAGCGCACGCATGGACAGTTGCAGCAGCTCTGCTGGCAGGCAGCAACTTGTGAATTACTTGATCTCATTCATTGTGTGCCAATACCTTGCTTCTCGTCACCTTGGTGAGTAAACAGAGGGAGGCAGAGCCGCGGCCTCCCCGTTTATGAAGAGCGTTGCCGTGCCGACGCGCACACCCCGCGCGCGGACCCACGGCAGGGGATGGGCTCTGCACGGGCACGCACCCCTCAGCCTGAGTGGGAAATGAGAGCTGACAGGCCAGCAGAACCCACAGGAGACACTGCTCCCAGCCCGGGATGGAGCTGGGGGTGATACAGCTCTGGGGCGAGCACACCTGGGCTGCCAGTCTCCGTCCCCTGCCCGTGCCAGGGAGGTGTTGACAAACTGGAGGGCAGTCAAAGAGCATGCGGGCTGGAAGGACTGATGCTGATGGGCAAAGATTCGCTCTGAGTACTGATCTGGGCCAAAGAATGAGAGGGTAATAGCTCTCAAACATTGTCAGGGGTGTGTGTGGGAAATGGATTTCTAGAAAATGCTTAAAGCTTGATAGAAGGTTTTACATGTATGTAGTGGGGGAAAGCAAGGTGGGATGGCTCTGCAGGGTACCAGGAGCACAACTTGGAGAAGGAAAGAAAGGGGGATACCAGTGAAATAGCAGAGAAAACAACTTGCCTGGGTGCTCTAGGATGACAGTGTAGAGTAGTGATGTGAAAATGATCCCAGTATCATCGTTTGAGTTACTCAACGTGACCCCAGGCAAGACCATGGCAATGTGTGATGGAGGTTTCTATTTTATGGCTGGGTGGTACCAAATGAGTGATAATTTACTGGAATTCAGTGAGGGTTTATCTTCAGCTGATGAGAACCTCCAGAGGTGCCCCGACTTCTGTGAAGCTGTTGCAGAATCCAAAGAAATGGGAGAGGTGCTGGAAGGGTTGGAATTCAGGATATGACTTGGATGGACTCTCCAAGCATTTATCTGTGCCTCAGCCTCAGGACTTGGACATTCACTTGTTTAGATACAAAATGGTGAAATTGCCAATTTGTGACTTTGAGTACCAGGGATAACAAACTGTACAATTGTAACTTCCCACTGGCTGCAATAATTTGCTGTGACCAGGTTTGAGTGCCTTCAAGTTAATCATGGAATTTATTTTCTAACCTGATCAGTCACTGCATTCATCCTTCCCTCTAAATTGGAGAGGTGTGGATTTGATGGGTGGACTGCTTAGTGTCAGGAACTGGTTGGGTGGTCACGTCCAGAGGGTGGTGGCCAGTGGCTCAATGTCCCCATGGAGATCAGTGACCCCCGGGGTCCCTCAGGGCTCTGTGTGGGGTCCGGTGCTGTGTAATTCCCTTATCAGTGACGTGGGTCAGTGGGATTGAGGGCACCCTCTGCAGACCTCACCAAGCTGAGTGGTGCAGGTGGCACAGTGCAGGGAAAGGATGACATCCACAGGGACCTGGACGAGCTCCAGAGGTTCAGCAAGGCCAGGGCAAGTTCCTAGACCTGGGCAAACCCTGGGATCAATCCAAGCTGGGGATGAAGGGATTGAGAGCACCCCTGGGGAGTTGAATCTGGGGGTCCTGGGGGTGAGAGACTGGACCATGTGCACTGGGACCAGAAATCCAGGGCTGCATCCCCACAGGTGAGGGAGGGGATGCTTCTTCTCTGCTGCCAGGAGCCCCCACCTGGAATCTGCACCCAGCTCTGGAATCCTCAGCACAGGAGCAGGGCCAGAGGAGGCCACAGAGATGCTGAGAGAGCTGGGATTGCTCAGCCTGGAGAAGAGGAGGTCTAAGGAGACCTTGGAGTCCCTTCCAGTGCCTGAAGGGGTTTGCAAGAAAGATGGGGACAGACATTTTAGCAGGACTGGCGGAGGTAGGACAAGGTTCAGTGTTTTTAAAAGAGGAAAGGATTGATTCAGATCAGATGTAAGGAATACATTTTTTATGCTGGAAGTGGTGAGGCACTGGCACAGGTTGCCCAGAGATGTGGATGACCCATCCCTGGGAGCACTCAAGGCCAGCTTGGCCTGGGCTCTGAACAACCCCACATGCTTGAAGATGTCCCTGGTCATGGCAGGGGGTTTGACAGAGGAACTTGTCCCTTCCAATCCAGACTATTCTGTGATTCCACAAATGGGAATTCTCTCAGGTTGTCGTAGCTGAGTTGTGATTGAGTTGCTGCCTGAAAGAACCTTTCCCTTCATCAGAACTATGGGTGAATAGTCAGACCACATTTAGGTAACTACATTTTAGGTGGTTTATGTTCAGTGAGGTGGGTCCTACCTGAGCTGCAAATGAACTTTTGAGAAGCTCCAGAGTGCATGAGAACAGAGAATTCTTTGTCAGAGCCCCTCAGCTGAGGTCAGTGCTCTCCTTTACATTTTCCTGAGTGGGGATGAAGTGAAGAATTGATCTCGTGCCACTCAGAGGAGTAGGACACAGATATGCCCCTCNTAGGACACAGATATTCCCCTCCTTTGGACACACCCTCAGTGTGTGAGGAGGTCATTTCTCAACTCCCCATTATTAAAGGGTGTGAATGGGCTGTACCTACAACAGAGGTACAAAGACTCTCAGGATCAACATTGTTTAAGGACTGTGCTACTTCTCTCTTTAGCACCCTGCTGATAAGCAGCCAGCATGCTCCTTAATCAAAGGTTTGGTGTTTAAGAAGAGGCTCCTCACAGAAAATGGCCAAAAATCCACACAAATGTAGCAAACAGTCAGGGTTTATTGATTGACCTGACAAGTAGGAGAAAGGCATATGGAACTTGCAAACTAATTTTTGGGGTCTCCATGAGTGTGATGGCACCCCAGTGTGCTCTTGGCTGTGGAGTTACATCAGATCCCTGTGTAAATGCAGCTGGGAGGAGGGAGGAAGGGTTTTGTCATCACAGCCAAGGTGGGGCTGGTGTCTTTAGGGACACACTGGCTGCTAAACGCTGTTAAGGACCTGAGTCCTGGCTTCCTGAAAGTCCAGGAGTGCTGTTTGTCCCCAGCCTGCCGTGCCAGGGAGCTGATAGAGATCCCTGGATTCCAGCAGCCTTGCCATGGTACGTTCTGTGCTGCTCCAAAACGCCTTGGGATTGGATTTGTGCAGAAAGGACAGAGCAGGGATGAATTATGTCTGTGCTGAGTTCCTTCCAGCCGAGACAAGCTCGGGAGCAGGATCTCACACTTCCCATCCAGCTGGCAG
>VXBC01005098.1:17974-43139 GCA_013399945.1 Ploceus nigricollis | reverse complement strand
GTGTTTTTAAACTAGGAAAGGATTGATTCAGATGTAAGGAATACATTTTTTATGCTGGAAGTGGTGAGGCACTGGCACAGGTTGCCCAGAGATGTGGATAACCCGTCCCTGGGAGCACTCCAGGCCAGCTTGGCCTGGGCTCTGAACAACCCCACATGCTTGAAGATGTCCCTGGTCATGGCAGGGGAGTTGGACAGAGGAACTTGTCCCTTCCAACCCAGACTATTCTGTGATTCCACAAATGGGAATTCTCTCAGGTTGTCGTAGCTGAGTTGTGATTGAGTTGCTGCCTGAAAGAACCTTTCCCTTCATCAGAACTATGGGTGAATAGTCAGACCACATTTAGGTAACTACATTTTAGGTGGTTTATGTTCAGTGAGGTGGGTCCTACCTGAGCTGCAAATGAACTTTTGAGAAGCTCCAGAGTGCATGAGAACAGAGAATTCTGTGTCAGAGCCCCTCAGCTCAGGTCAGTGCTCTCCTTTAGATTTTCCTGAGTGGGGATGAAGTGAAGAATTGATCTCGTGCCACTCAGAGGAGTAGGACACAGATATTCCCCTCCTTTGGACACACCCTCAGTGTGTGAGGAGGTCATTTCTCAACTCCCCATTATTAAAGGGTGTGAATGGGCTGTACCTACAACAGAGGTACAAAGACTCTCAGGATCAACATTGTTTAAGGACTGTGCTACTTCTCTCTTTAGCACCCTGCTGATAAGCAGCCAGCATGCTCCTTAATCAAAGGTTTGGTGTTTAAGAAGAGGCTCCTCACAGAAAATGGCCAAAAATCCACACAAATGTAGCAAACAGTCAGGGTTTATTGATTGACCTGACAAGTAGGAGAAGGGCATATGGAACTTGCAAACTAATTTTTGGGGTCTCCATGAGTGTGATGGCACCCCAGTGTGCTCTTGGCTGTGGAGTTACATCAGATCCCTGTGTAAATGCAGCTGGGAGGAGGGAGGAAGGGTTTTGTCATCACAGCCAAGGTGGGGCTGGTGTCTTTAGGGACACACTGGCTGCTAAACGCTGTTAAGGACCTGAGTCCTGGCTTCCTGAAAGTCCAGGAGTGCTGTTTGTCCCCAGCCTGCCGTGCCAGGGAGCTGATAGAGATCCCTGGATTCCAGCAGCCTTGCCATGGTACGTTCTGTGCTGCTCCAAAACGCCTTGGGATTGGATTTGTGCAGAAAGGACAGAGCAGGGATGAATTATGTCTGTGCTGAGTTCCTTCCAGCCGAGACAAGCTCGGGAGCAGGATCTCACACTTCCCATCCAGCTGGCAGCCAAATCCACCCAGAGATCCCCTCCACTCCTTCTCCCAGCCCTGGCTGGACCTCGTGGCTCACTGCACAGGGACTCTCATGGTCCACAGGCAGGAGTTCCATTAGGTGAGTCAAAAAATGGAGCCTCCACCCCGTTGGCCGAGCTGTGCTGAACTTGTCTCAGCTGGAAGTCACTGTTTGCATATTTTCCCATAGCTACTGGAATCTGTTTGATTCCAGGCTGAGGTGTGACATGCAGCTCCCCAGCTCCTCGATGTGAGCTCGCCTGGTGGATTTGGATTGTCTCCCAGGTGCTGAATTATCCAGGAGAGACGTGCATTTTTCTTCACCTTCATGGTGTGGTATCCCAGGGCTGGGGATGTGTGAGGAGTTAAGATCTCAGGCATGCAACATTTGGGGCTGAATTAATCTTTTTGCTCAGTATTGACCCAATACCTCTCTCACAGCCCGGGGTAAGAACTGTGTCAGGCACATGGCAGGAGCTCTGCCATGCAGCAGCATTCCCCAGATTCCTGGGTCATTAAACAGCTCTGAGAAGCTCCAAGGTTATTATCAATTATGCTGGTATCTAGATTAGTCCCTGCTCTGCCACCTTATCAGTAACAAAGCCATAAAGCTGGCCTTTGGGATTCTTATCTCCTCACTTGGATCAAATCTCCAATCTTGGTTGCCCGCTAAGTTGATCTCGTCTGCGCTGGGTATCCAAAAGCTGCCAGCAGCTCTGCAAAGGGCTCAGGGTGTAAAAGCATGACCAGAATCCTGATTTACTTTATCCAAAGCCCTCTGAAGCCAGCTCTTTCCAGGAAATACTGATTTCACTCGCAGCTCATTGAAGTGATGCACTTCCAATGAAGGGAACTGGCAAAATGCTTCTGATTTCCAGTCCTCAGGGGCTGAGCTCCAGGTGGGGACAGCCTGTTCTCCCAAGGAACAGCCTGACCACAATTCCTTATCTGTCTCTGTGAAAAAGAGGAGAAATAGCAGCAAAAAACAACCTGAAGAATGATAGCATCAAAAACTAGAGGTTTGACTTGGCTGCCCCAGTGGTTTTTTTCCACCTACCCTAAAAAACCCCACAAACAGAAGCTCCCAAGTGGTTTTGAAGGGGAGCTGATAAAAGTAATAGTTACTTTGTGCATTACTAATAGTGTACAAACCACATGCAACAGTGGATGAATTCAAAAGTTTAAAGTGAGTGTGAGGCTCAGGGGTCTAATCTGGGCCATGTTTGTGTGATTCTCTCAAGGCAGATCTGCTCAAGACTTTTGTGAGCACCAAATCTTAGACAGTTGTTGTCTGAGTCTTCCTACCTGTGCTTTCTCCTGGATTTTTCCTGTTGGCCATAATTTAAGTTGCAGAAATAAAAAGAATAGGTGAAAATACATTAAATATTCACATTGTGCAAAGCCACAACTGTGTCACCTCCCTGCTCTCACTTCCTCTCTCAGCTTATTGTTTTTTCCTCCTGTTTGGGCTCCCCTTTGAGTCAGCTCCATCCAGCTGGAGAGGCAGAGGCTTCCTGGAGGTCTTTTTACTGGGAATCTCTTACTCTGGAATAGATTTTGGATCAGGCTATGGAAGCTTTCCTTCTGCATGCCCAATTTTGTCTACTCCTGCTAAACCATCCCTATAGATCTTTGTCAATTTAGCAACTGATATGAATAAATAATACCCTCAGTAAACAAGTTTTTAATTAAATCCCTCAGTGGCTGGTAATTTTGGTTGGTAAAGTAGAGCTGAACACGGATTTATTGGAAGTGTGACCTGAGAGGGGTTTTGTTGGTTTTGGTTCTGGTTTACTTATTTATTTATTAGAATTCTTGGAGAATTTCATGCTTTTAAATTATGGAAGTCTTAAAAAACTTGGAACAGCCATTTCTTCAGAGTAGGGTCCAACGTGAAACATCCAACACAGGGAAACCTGGGTCATGCGTGGGATTACTCATTTTCCTTGCATTAAATCTAATCCTTATGAAAACTTTCCTTGAGCCAAACACTTAACCACATGTTTAAGCACGTGGGACATCCTGTCCTTACATTCTTGCTTGTGTCTCATTGATCCATCTCTCAGCTGGGGCATCGGGTCAATCAGGAACAAACGGAATTGACCCAGGAGAGAGAAAAGGAAATTTCCAGCTTCTCACCACCTGCCCGACTTAGTAGAGTGAGTTGAAGGGTTGAAAACCTAAAAAAACCTCAGTGATCAGACAAGACTTGAGTTGAAATGCAGAAAACAGCAGCGTTTGGTGTTGTTCCAAAGATGAAAAGGATAAAATTTATTGATGAAGTGGGGAGATTCCTAAATAGAAGTAGAATCCTCCCTCACCCAAAATTGTGTTTGTAGGCTTACCACAGTGGAAGTGAGGTTTTCATAACCACTGACAAATATCTGGTTATAGGCAGAGACAGGATGTGCACCTCTGGAGCTCTTCTAAACATCCACCCAGTGATCCATCAGCAGTTTAGCACTGAAATACAGCTCATTCATGAATAATCCATCATCTACGTGTCAGCAGCTTTGTCCTTAATTCCCTAATGGAATGGCTGTTTCCATGGATGTGGATGGTGATATTATTCCCACTTCACCAGTAGGAAATTGAGGCAAACCAAAATGCCCCCAGTCCACAGTCCCATGCTCACACCTTAATAACTACATCACCTTCTCTTCTAATTAAGGTAATTTACTGATAGAATTGATCCATGTGCACACTGGGATGATTATTATCTCAAACCCAGTGTTGGGACAGTTTCGTAACCCACCCAATCTGTCAGTGCTGAAGGTTCTCCATCTCCAACAAGAGGGCTGAGAATTTTTGTTACTCAGTGCTCAGGAGGTTCCTGTGTGTGATTAATCCAGAGCTGTGAGCCTGAAATTGAAATTATCACTCTTAAGGTAAAACACACACACACCAAAAAAAAAAAAAAATTCTGGGGAAAATCTGCTGCAGTTCTGATTGGCAGTGTTTGATGATTAAAAACATGATTCATCCAAAAACAACCCACGCCTTTCAGTCTGTTCCCAGAGCTCTGGCGCCAACCAAATTCTGGGTACCCAAGAGACATTTCTGTCCTGTCACAGCAAGCAGCATCGGAATTGCAGCAAGGCAATCCCTTCCCCTGTGCTGGCACACGGTGTCTTTCACAAGGATGACCCAGAGTGAGTCCAGTCCCGCTTACAGGAAAGCCTTGGGTGCAAAAGGCTTTGTTGAGCAGGATGCTGCTGGACAATGAATGAAAGGGCCGCAGCCGAGGTGTTCCCAAATGGTTTTTGGTTGAAGACCCTTGCTGATAAGTGATTAGATGCTCTCAACAAAAGGTGGTGCTAAAAGGATCAAGGAGGAAAGCCGGTGCTGAGTGGGAGCAATTTGCTGGTGAGAATCAACATCCTTATTCCTGTAAGGCTGGAGAAGCCTGGTAATTCCAAGGCATAAATCCCTTTGAGGCTTGCCACATCCCGGTTTCAGCCGACACTGGGATGGGTTAAAAGCAGGAGGGGCAGCATTGTAAAGCCATGATCTTATCCAAGTCTCATCCAACTCGCTATTTATATGGTTGTAGATATATTGCATCCCATTGTCTGAGGCAGAACGTGGTGCTCAGCCCTTTGAGGGCTCGTGGGGAACTGCTCCTCTGATCAGGGGATTTTACAGCACTCGGTGATAGGGGACTTTGTGGCCCGGAGCCCTGGATCATCTCGGGCCTGATCGTGTCAGATTCCTTCCCGAAAACAATGAGGAGCTTGAGTCACTACTTGGGTGGGAAACCTGCAAGGAAATCTTGGTATGACTCTGTATCTTCAGGACCATTAGGACCATGAGGGCTACACCTGGTGGCTCCTTTGTCAGGTCTAACAACCCATGTTTGAGTTAGAGCATTCAAAAAGCTGCCCCGGGTGGGCAGCTAATTTCCTAAAATTCCTGTAGCTCGCATTCAGACCTCTTAAACCTCAGAGGAATTTATTGGAACCTACTGTAACATCAAAGATCAAGAAAGGAGTGAATAATTCAGGTTAAAACTCTGGTTCTGAGCACCAGAGAGAAGTTTGGTGATATTCAAAGAATCTCTGTATGTGACTTCAGTCCCGTGTCCAATATCCTCATGTGTGAAGGGAAGGATGATGTAGCAGATGGTATGAATCAGTCATTCCCCTCAGATTTGGATGTCCTTCTGCTTTTCCAGGCCTTCTCCAGCTTTTCAGTACCTCTGGATGTGGCATTTTGGGTCCTGTCCTGATGCCTNGAGCAGGAATTGTTTTGTCTCCCTGCTCTGTGAGGAGAGCTCACCATCCCATAATATGAAGCTCAGACCCACACACTAAAGCAGCACAGAATCTGAAAATATAAAAGCTCAAACCTGAGGCATCAGTCCTCCCCTGTGCTGAGTTCTGGGTTATTCCCTCCTCCTTTGGGCTCACTCTCCAGCCCTGCTGTGCTCAGCATTCACATCCTGGGGTTCAATCCCCAAATCCCCACATCCTCCTGGAGGCTTGAAACAGCTCCTGTCACTCCCACAAGCCTGGCTTGGCACCTGGGCCGTGGAGGTGGCTTTGGGTGGTGACATCCTGACCCCTCTCTTTGTGCTGTCCTGTCTGTGTCCTTCACTCTCACCCCTCCAATGTTTCCACATCCTTCAGGCTCTCTCAGTAATGATGAGGTGGAGTTTTCCTGGCTGTTGGTAAGAAAGTTAAATAGCACTGAGATGATTTCAGGGAGCTCCAGTTAAAACCAGCCTTGTTTGATGGCAGTTGCTCAGCAGAGTGACACTGCAGAGTTGTCAACTCCCCATGTCTTTCTTTTGTACTATGCTGATCCTAAATATGATAATTTTGAATTCTTTATTCCCTCTTTTTCTTTATATTCTGACTAAAAATGCTGTACCAACATCACTTTTATCACCTCTGTTTAACAATCTCATTTAAAAATTGCATGAAATTAGTTTTCCATAGAACTGTGGTTGCTACCACTAATTATATTACAGTTTTTCCATCCTCTGTGGGTTCATTCTTGTATCATACAATTCCCTTTTGGGCCAGATAACAGATTTACAGTTATCCATTTGCTCTTTAACAACACAGTGGATTCCTAACCTATTTGGCATTCTCTTGTTTTCCATCATCACTTGGAGATTTATTACAAATGTTAACAGCAGTTATCCAGAAATATCCGAGATTCCCTTCCTTCTTTATCTCCTTGCTCATCTACAGGAGGTTAATACATTATTAGGGACTACAAATGTGTGTTTGAATATCTCTGTGTGTTCTCTAAACAGATTAAACATTTATTTATTGGTCATCCTCATGTTCTTAGCAGCACTGACCATGGATTATCCACTATGGGCTTTCCTTATCACTTACCTGCCTTATTGTGTCCTAATTTATATTCACAATTTCCCACTCTTCTCACCTGGTCTTTGGGTGCACAGAGGATTGGGGTGAGTGAGATTCATGAGCAGTGCTGGGAGCTGATGGATGACTTTTAAACCACCCCATGGGATTTCACCTACATTTATTATTTTTGTGTTTTTGTAAGAGCAAAGGTGAATTAGGGAATTGCATTCACTTTCCTTAAACTTCTCACACTCTACCTGGACAGACTTTTCTTTTACCCTCCCACTGTAGTTCAGTGCTCCTGTATCACAGCCCCAGTAGAATCACTGATTTCTTTTTTCTTAATCATTTACCAAACCAAAAAAAAAGCTTCCAAAACTTTTTCAGAGCCTTCCCAGCCCCTCTCAGTCAGCCTGTTGTCATTTTGCCTTTCAAGACTTTCCCTGTTATTTATGATTATGCCTTAGCAGTTGCCAGTTCCAAGGAAGTGGAAAGGTTCCTTGTCCTGAGCACCGTGTGTGCACATAGCAAGAGACAGTCCCTGCCCTGCAGCACTTCAAATCTAATCTAAAGAGACAGAAAAAAAGGTGGGTGAAATGAAGAATTATTAGTATGGCACGATGTTAGCAACTCCTTACCCCAGATCCCTGGCAGCTTTCCAGCCCCCAAAAGGACAGGAGTGCAGGTATTTCTTTTCAAGGTGAGAGTAGAGCAGGGAGTTTTGTGGTGGAAAGTCCTCCACCCTGATTTTGCCACGGAGGAAGGGGTTTTTATTCTGGGAATTTGACACGTTTGAAGCAGGGGTCTGCCAGAGAAGAGGCAGTGGCTGTGAGCAGCTGCTGAAGGCTCTCCTGCTGNAAAAAAAAAATAGAATCCACATTTCTGCAGCTGGGAAACTCAAGGGAGCATTCCCCTTCTCCCTGTCGAGATTTGACATGTGTGGACACAGACAAGGAGCGGGGTTTGCTTAGGCAATGCACCAGTGCTGACTCCTGCTATTCTGCTAACTGCTCTTCATTTTCTACTTATGCTGCCTCCCATCCTACCTCATTCCTGGCCCCTTCTCTCTTTCTTTCACCCCTTCATGTCCTGCCTGAGTGCAGAAAATGAGCTTTTTACAGCAGGAATCATCTCCCTGACACTTCTCCACCGAGCTCTTAGCACAATGGGAGCCCTAATCTCAGACTCAGGTTCAAGGCATAATAGTAATAATTATTGTTGTTATCGTTGTAATAACAGTGATGGAAAGATTTAGAGAAAGCAGGGGGAAAAAAAATGTTGCTAACAGCAAGGGAAGATTACCCTGATCCTGGAAAGAGGTGTGTATCAGCAACTTTTAATCACCAGATAGGCTTCCTCTTCCAGGGTGGGGTGATGCAGGAGTCTGGGAGCTCTGGTTGTGTTCCCTGATGGAGCATGTGCTGGGAGCTGTGTGAGTGGGTCAGGCAGGGTGCAAAAAGGCTTTTTCCTAAATTCAGGTGCCCAGAAAGACGGGGAGTGGACTGCAGGCATCTGTCCAGGTCTGACAGCAGACAGTGGCCCGGACCTCACGGCCAGAGAGGTCAATGCTTGGCCACTTATGGGGTTTGGAGCTTGGGGTTAACAGCCAACGTGGGCACGTGGGGCTTTCTCCCCCTCTCATTTCTTTGGAGCACAGCAGATAAATAGCTCCAGGTGAAGGCCTGCACATTCTTTATGAAGCAGAACGTGCTGTCGGTGTAAGGAGGCGAATGTGTGGCCCGGGGCACCATGTGCAATGTAATGTGTCTCGAGTCCCTTGCACGGGCTTGTTTGAAATATGTGTCAATAACACCAGCAGCAGCAGCAGTTTGCTGCTCAGAAAGGAAAAGGAGGTGAGCGTGCTGGGGAGAGAGGGGAAAGCAAGCGTGGGGTGGAGGGCAGGTAGGTCCCCATCCTCCCCCACCAGCCTCCTTAAAAACCCCAAAGCTTCCCCTCCTCCCCACCACCCACTTGGTGAGATCACCCTCCTTGCAGTGAATACTCAGCACAAGCACTGCCAGGAGAGAGCCAATGTGTTCACTTACAAACTCATTTTTACAGCAGAAGCAAGAAATGATCTCTCGCAGGGAGAGGGGGAAGCCTCTAATTATTATTTTTAAGGGCGTAAACCAAACCCAGGTTAAAAATTATGGGGGACTGACTGTCTTCCTCTTCTTGCTTCCTGTTCTAGACAGGATTCAGGTCTCAGTGATTTCAGCAGAGTCAAAATTAGCACCTGCAAGTCCCCATGTGTGGAAAGCCACAGTCCTTCTGCACAAACCTCTTTGCCACGAGAGAGTGGCTCCAGCAGCACCAGCAGCTCTTACAGGGAGGATGGGTCAGCACATCCCTGGGGGAGCTGGCACATTCCCTGCCTCTGGATATCTCTGGATCAAGAGTGGGCACCTCTCTGGAGGAGGTGATTCAGCCACGGCCAGTGGTGTAGAGGAGATGAGTTAATGGGTGGTCTAACTTGGTAATTATATACCTTGATGAATCCATAAGATTACAGTGTTGTTGGAAGGGAGCTCGGCAGAATTCCTAAGCTTTTGTGACTGCCTCTCACCAGTTCCCCTGCCCCAGCTGAGGAAAACCCTCTCAGAGGGAGGCAAGTGAGTGGAATGGTGCTGAATCTTCAGAATTTTGTGTCCTAGTGAGGATGTCCCTGGCTTGGTCTACAGTGGGAATTGCTGGGCTTGGGTCTTTGCTCCCGTGTTTGTTATAATTCCCATGGAGGGGGTTTCCACCCCACTGCAGCCCCCCTTCTCCTCTCAGCAAGTCTCTGTGGAGCTCAGAACTGGACCTTTGGCCAAAGGTGAAGACAAACCTCTTGTTCATCACCTGACTAAACAATCCTGAGGTCAAGGTGGGATTCATCCCGTTGGACACCTGCGCTGCCAGTAACTCACAGCTGAGGTGTCACAGAATCATGGGATGGTTTGGGTTGGACCTTAAAGATCATCCCATTCCATCCCATGACATGGACAGGGACACCTTCCACTGTCCCAGGGTGCTCCAGGCCCTGTCCAGCCTGGCCTTGGACACTTCCAGGGATGCACAGGTAGTGTTAAGCTTTCATGGCCAGTGGAGTCCAGCACTAAACTGGACTTAACTCCATGACTTAACCTCTAATTGAAACTGGTATCTTGACTAGGCCAATTGTCTCCTAATTGTGTCCAGTTCTTCCCACTGGCCACATGGGACATGTGGGATGGCTGGCTCAGGTCTGTGTTGTAGCCTTCCACAGGGCTGAGGGGGCCACACCCAGGCTCCCAGCCCTGGTGTAGATTCCCAGTGGTACCTGGGACACCCAGGCAGGGCTGGAAGCCACTGCGCGGGTCCTACAGAAAACCTGTGGCACTTGGGAGCCGGGTTTGACCCCCAAGTGCAGCTGGAAGGATGTGAGATGTCCCTGTGCACTCAGCCAGAGTGACCCTGGTGTGTCCTGAGATATCTCACCAGCTTTTGGAGACTTCACCCACCTTGTCCTGAGCTTCTGATTCCCAAACGTTATTAGTCAGTATTAGTAGGAAAAGGAGGTGTAAGAAGGAGTTCCTTGAGGGCACCCTCGATGTTTCTGGTCCATGCTTGGGTGCACCAGAGCAGGGAAATGTTCAATCAAGCCTCCACACACGGGGATGTGTCAATAGGTGTGTCCCTGCGTGGGTACATGCGGGAAGGGAAGGGAACAGGAGGCAGAGAACATCTGATGGTGGCATCAGGGGCGTTCTCGTGTTCATGGCTTTGCTTCCCCTGCCATTTTCAGCCTTGCAGTTGAGCAATCCCTTCCAAAGAAAAAGTCCTCTCTGCCCTCCTGCTTGGTGATAAATGGGGTGATGTCCTGTGGGTGAAGAGCTTGGAGACCTTTAAACCCCTGGAGTCTTTGTGCTGTCAAACCTCCAGGTGTTCCTGCTTTGTGTAAAACAACTGAGCCCTTCTTATTGCTGCTAAATCCCCTTCTGTTCCTCTGAGCCTCGGTGACAATCTGTGGAACTGAGTTCCATTAATTAATTGGTTCAGCATTGTAATAAGCCTCAGAGTTGTGCTCTAAGACAGTAGTTTCAGAGCCTCTACACCATTTAGGATGTTATTCCTGTAAAATTCCTTTAAAACAACTTTCTCTTTTCCAGGCAGTATGGGCAGTTGAAAATTCCTATATTATTTAATTTAAAGAAAAAAAAAAGTTGCTAAAATCTTGAGTGATTTGTTCAGTTAAATATTTCTGGCCAGTCAGAATATCTCCTTTAGATCCCCGCTTTTCCACATTCTGATGCATTTTCACTGGCACGGGTCGCCTGGAGAGGTGCTGGTCCCATCCCTGGAAACATCCATGGTCAGGTTGGATGGGGCTCTCAGCAGCCTGATCTGGTTGAAGACGTTCCTGGTTATGTGACAAGGGGGTTGGAGTAGGTGACCTTTGAAGTCCCCAGACAAACCATTCTTCCACAAGCCATTCCATGATTCCCTAATTCTGTATTTAGTGTCTAGGAGCATGGGAAAGCTGGAAACCAGGGGGTGAGCAGCCTCTTTGGTTGCTCCTGCAGCTCTTTGGTGAGACAGAGCTGCTTCTGCAGAGGCTGCATGGTCCCTGTGGCCACTCAGACCCCACATGAGATCCATGGATGGGTTTGCTTGTCTCCAGTGGAGCTCCCTTCCCACAGGTTTGGTTTTGTCACCGTTCAGATCTGCTGTGAAACCCAATTATGAACATTGCATAATCCCCCAGATCCATCAGTGCTTCAGTTCTGCAGAGAAACCCAAGCTGGAAGGAATCCATCTGCTAAGCTGAGTGACCCTGAAGCTTTATTATTATTTTTATTATGGAGAGGAGGGCTCGTCTCTGGTTTCTAAAGTAAACACAGGAGGTATCTTGGCAGAGGAGCGTGCAGCAGAAAGCTGGGATTGCTTTCCCGAATTCTTGGCCGCTTCCCTTGCTGCATGTCAAAGCTGGTATCTTTGCCTAACAGTGATCACCCCTCCACGAGCTGATCACGATCTGGCAGCCTGTCTGCAGCTCCCCAGCCACTCTCAGACAGAAATCATTAAGGCTGGGATGCTGCTCAGGTGTGCAGGTGCTGCTCCTGACACCGGGGAGATTCCCAAATCCTTCCACGGAGGCTCCGTGCCCCCGGCGCTGAGGGGTCCTTGGCTTTTCACCCAGGATCTTATTCCATCCCCCAAGTCAGAGATTTGGGGTGGTTTATGCTGCTCCAAGGACAACTCCAGACCCACTTTCTTTCCTCAAAATCTTTCCCCTCCTACCTGCAGTGGAGATGGTTCAACCTGGACAAGAGAAGGGTTCAGGGTGACCTGATTGTGGCCAGGACCTGAAGGGAGTGACAAGAAAGACGGAAATAAACTCTTTACAAGGGCTTGGAGTGGCAGGACAAGGGGAAATGGCTTCACACTGAAAGAGAATAGGGCTGGATTAGATATTAAGAAGGATTTCTCCCCTGTGAGGGTGCTGAGGCCCTGGCACAGGGTGCCCAGAGAAGCTGTGACTGCCCCTGGATCCCTGGAAGTGTCCAAGGCCAGGCTGGACAGGGCTTGGAACAACCTGGGATGGTGGAAGGTGTCCTGCCATGGCAGGGGGCTGGAAGTAGATTTAAGGTCCCTTTAAGGTCCTTTCCAACCCAGGCCATTCTGCGTTTCTGTGATTCCATGTTTCTTCCTCCTTCCCCAGTTTCTCTGCCATTCATCAGCCTGACCCCTTCCAGATGTTTTTCATCCAGGCACTGCCTCACCAGTCAAGAGGTTTTCACCCTGGAGAGCAGTTCTGTTCCTCTGAGGGACATCAAGGCACCACATATCTGCCAAACCACTTGGAGAAGAAACTCTTTGAGCCACGGCTCTTGGTGTGAGAGCACCAGACCCCAGGAGGTTCAGGGAGAGGAGCCTGGAGAAGAAAGCTTGGTCCTTCTCTGTGCTGTCTGGTGCTGCACACGTGGTGCCATCATGGTCTGGCTCTGTTTTTGGAATTTAGACCAGGTCTGGAAGAACCTTTCATATAAATCCCCTTTTTTTCACCCAAGAGATTTGGAGAGTGGGTGGCCTCTTGAGAGTCATAAAATCGTGGAATGGTTTGGGTTGGGAGGGACCTTAAAGCTCATTCCATTCCACCCCTGCCATGNGTTTATAGGGAAGAATTCCTTTGAACACCTAGTCTAAATGTATATAAATATAATTATAATTATAATTATAACTATAACTATAACTATGAATATATATATATACACACATATATATATGGCTTCCTTTCTCCAAAACAAGATTATAAAACCTTGACTTAACTTCAGGTCGTTGTCACTGTTGAGGGGTTGCCAGACGGAGGGATTTTGCTTAGCAACCCAAGAAAATGAAGCTGCCTTATGGCTGAAACCTCCCTGCCTGTTCCCCTCCCAGCAGAATGAATTTTGGGCTGAAGGAGATCCAGCACATCCATTTCAGTAAACAGGAGGTATCTGCAGACAATGGTAGAATCAGTGCTGTAAAGCAAATTAAACCTTTCCCTTCTTTCTCTACACCAGGTTTTATTGCCATTGTTATTCTTTCTGTTGTGAGAGATGATCTCTGAGAGAGAACTTTTCTCTCTCTCAAGGTGTATACAAATGCCAGGACATCCACTGGCATTTTTCCTGTACCTCTGAGCGACTCATCAGTCTGTACCTCTTTAATTTTACTGAGATCTAGCTGAAACATGTCAAGGAGCCATGAGGATTTTTTCCCATGCAAAGCAGTTTCTTTGNTTGATAACCATGACCGTTCATCGAGGTACTTTTTATTCCTTTAAAAAAAAAAAAAAAAAAAAAAAAAAAAGTCCAGTTGTTCTGTTGCAGCAGAAATTGCACTTTCATTTGAGGAAAATATTGTTTTATAAGCTGTAAAAAAAAGTTTGAGCTTTGGCCTCATGGTAGTCTTGTTGCTGTTTTAGTGCTAAATAAGAGTTGTTTTCTCTTTGGGCTCTGGTGTTGTTCATGTCCTTCCTCCATGTGGATATTTATAATCTAATTCCAGGTCATCTTTTGCTGCAGCTCTTCCCAAATAGAGGGAAGGAGAGGATAAGGAGGTCTCTGCCTTCTGCTGCTCTCCACCTTTTTCTAAAAGCTGGAATTCAGATCTGAAATGTATTTCTGGAGGAAATTTGTCTTTCCTGACCTGCTCTCATGCTCCTTTCCCATATGGCAGGACCAGGATCCAGACCAATATCCCCCTTAGTCCACTCTGTGACAGAAATGGTCCTCAGAGAAGGTGCAAGATGTGTTTATGTCTGTTTATGACTCTGGAACAGCTGATTCCCTATTGATCAGTCCTTGAGTCGTTCAGCGGCATTGAGTGAGAGGAGAATTGTGACATTTCAGGCCAAAGGAGGAGCAGATTCCATGATGAATGAGTGATATGAAAGGAAGCACAGCCATAATTTATTGCCAAGTGCTTAGAAGGTATTTTGATGGATAGTGCAAGTAGATGAAAAGCCCTTTTGGGTTTGGGATTTTTTTTTCTTTTTCAGTTCATTAGTTCAAAGTGAAGCAATTTTTTGATGGTAGCAAAATCAGGCGTGTGATCAGAAATCCTTTTTTTCCAAAAAATCAAAACATTTCACTTAGCTTTTGAGGTTCTGAGTATTTTAAGATAAACATAAAAGATTTTTACACAAAATACAATTGCTTGCAAATCCACCCTCCATTAAACTGTTATTTTTACATTGGCCAGAAAAATTAAGCTCATTGTGAGTGCTTGGCAAATATGCCAAACTCAGAAGATTTCAGGGTGGGTTTTCTTTGTAATGTAAAAAAATTGTGCACAGTCCTAGCTGGCAGTTTCAGTAGAGTTGATAAAGCAATGTAGGAGTTTGCCCTTCCTCAGATGTTTAAGATTTGGACACAGTGACAATGAGAAATGGCAAAATTCCCGATGAAACTGAAGCTGTGCTGTGGGTCTGCAAAGGAAACAATCCCTGAGGTTGCCCAATCCAAACTTCTAATTTGGTATCGATAATTACATTTAAAAAAAAAAAAAAAGCACATAACAATGTGACAAGTTCCTTATTGACTGTCTGGGTGCAATAAAAGTCCTTAAACACATGCTCAGTTTTAAATATGTGCTCAAGCCCCAGTGTTAACATGAGGCACTGGCTGAAGTGCTTCTCTAAATCAAGGCTTCCTGCATTTTCCTCAGGAGTATTTTATGACCAGAACAAAAAGTAGCTGTAGGATTCATTAGAGGGAAAAGAAAAAGAAGAAAAAAAAAAAAAAAAAGAAAANTTTTATGACCAGAACAAAAAGTAGCTGTAGGATTCATTAGAGGGAAAAGAAAAAGAAGAAAAAAAAAAAGAGAGTGCAAAAGGAAGGAAAAACAAAGAGGAGGAAACTTTATGGCTCCGTAAACAGCTGTAAGCAATGTCTCTGGTCGGGTCAGACCGGTCTGAGTTGACAAGGCAGTGTCTCCAATTATATAGCATGCTGTAGCCTGTAAAAATGAAATCAATTTGTTATTTTTCTGGGAGAACATTATAGCGTGAGTTCACACATTTGGTGAGCCTGATGACTCAGTGAAAGCCAGAGGAGGAACTCGCAGCCCTCTGTGTGTGTGTGTGAGGGTCTGTGTGTGTGTGTTCAGCACAACCCAATGCATATTCACAGCACCTCCTCGAAGGAGAGGGTGAGAAATGTGAGTAATTTGCTTTATCAGAGCAGTGGACAGTGAAAATCCTGCTGTTCTTAACCTAAAACCTCAAAATGACGGCGCTCTCCATCCGTGCTTCTCATTTCAAAATCGGCTTCATCACGGAGGAGTTTCAGGATAAAATCCCCCCCAAGCACTTAAGCACTTAAGCAATTTAGAAGTCCAAATCCAATCTTTGCAGGGATCTGAGGTCTTTGAGCCCAGTCCTCCAAGGTATTCAGCACTGACATAGCCCAGGCCAGACCTCAGCGCAGGGGGATGAGCCTTAATGAGAGGTTTGAAACCACAATATGTACTTTATATTGCTGAGCATTTAAAAAAGGTTCAAGTTGGGATGCTTTAGGGGTGGGGGGGAGCTGGGAGCATTAGCACTAGCCACAGTCCTAATTATTATTGAAATTCAGAGTAGGAGTCTAAATATCTTTACATTGTGTAGGCACTTTTCATTGCCTAATATGTTGCTTTATCCCTTGCCTCCATTCCCCTAATTTAGCACACCTGACCCAGAAAATTAGAGCTATTTTCACCTAAAACTTCATTCCAGTGCCCAAGTTATATAAGCATTGTGCAGGGGAGAAGGAGGCAGGTTCTTTTCCAGGCCAGCCAGTCGTTGCCTCACAAACACACATTCTTTCCATTTGTCATGAAACCCTGAGAGGGGTTAGGCTGGGAGAAGTCAGAAGTAAGGCAGCAAAGGTGTTTACATGAAACTTTAAATTACTCCCCTTTCATTTGCAAGTAACTGTTGTTCCTCGTCCCAGGTAAATTTATCCATCAGCAATATCATTAGATGAGTTCATTATAACCACGAGATTTACAGCACTCATAAACTGCAGTGTAGGTGGCAGATTAAAATGTTAAGGCTTATACATCTCTAAAACCCTGCGCTGCCATCCTGGCACGTTTTATGAGATAAATGGAGCTGCATGGAGGCAGGTCTCAAGTGGGGAGACCTCCAGGGAGAAGCCCCAGATGTAGGATGTGGTATGGAAGCAGCACCAGGGTCACTGGGACCTGGATCCAGGCTTGAAAACGTGGTTTGAGGGGCCATTATTCTGCTGCCTGCGTTGTTTTTCAGATGACATGTGTAGCAAAGGAGTTAATTGCCTTGGGTAATTAAAGAGTTCCAAAGGCTTTTTCCAAGGAACTGGGTTGTTAATACTTGTATTCTCTCTCCTCCTCTGTTCTGTAGATCCTAAGGGAAGACAAAGTCAAAGCAACATCTCTTGCACTCAGAGTGGAAGGTGCTGAGTGTTGTGGTGTGCCTTAGTTCCTGTGGGAATTCGCTGTCCCGGCCAAACCTCAGCTCAGGGAATTTTGCTTTCTTAGCACCCACTTGAAGCTGCCATTGAGCTTATTGTTTTTCAAATCCAGCCTCAAACCACTCTATATAATCTGTGGTGCTCCCCGTTAGAGATAGCAAAGACTTTCCTTGGCCTCCTCTTCCATCTCTCCAAGGATTTCTGAAATTCTGCCAAAAAAAAAAAAAAAAAAAAAAGGGCGAAATTCCCAATTCCTACTTTCAGCTTGGAAAAAAAAAGAGGTGTCCAGTTTATGCTCCTCATTTTTCCACAGCCAGTGCTGCCTCCTGGGCAATCTCCAGTGATTCAGCCCACCTATCTGAGGCATCTCTCTCAGGATGGGCCACGTTGCCCTCTGGAGATGCTGGTCTTGCTCCACGGACTCCGGTAGACAGCGAGCTTGGCTGAGACTCCAAACTTTTAAATGGTCAAAGTGGGGTGAGGTGAGTCCCACGCTCAGAGATCCTCTGATGAAAGGTGCTGCAGGAGCACAATGCTGCTGCATCATCACCATCACCATCGTTGTTATTAATACAGGGCAAGGGTGAGGGAATTATTATGGGAGAAAAGTCACCTCCAAACCTCTGTGTGTTTGCAGGATTGGGCTCGGCCACAAAATTATGTGCATACTTTTGGGGTTAGAGGAGAAAAAAGGATTTAAATATAGCCCTTGTGTTGTTCTTGGAGATTAATGAAGAATTATCCAGAAAGGACAGTTAACCCAGTAGGTTGCAGCCTTTTTCTTTTCCAGGCTGGAAGAAAAAAAATCTGGAAGGACAGACACCTGCACAGTGAATTTGTGCTGTCTACATTTCTTTTTCTGAGCCTCTTTGAAGTGTCTTAGTCTTGATAGCAAGATTCCCAGAGCCAAATGTTGAAGACCCCTCTGCAATCAATGTTGCAGAGACTCACAATTTCTGAATTAAAGTATGACACTTTGTAATTATACTGCTTAGGCCTAAGCTTGATTGTTACTGGTCCATGCAAAACAAAACACAACCCCCATACTGAAAAAATATCTTTCATCAGAATCTGTTACTTGATTCATGTCTTCTAGAGCCAAACCTGTCATTTTGCTGATCTGTGTTAAGGTGGTTTCCAAGTTTTCAACTAAAACAACAATTAAACTTTTTGTTATTTTCCACATTTTGTAGTTGCTGGGGTTTGGGATAGTTTTAATGTCATAGAATAAAACCACTTTGATGCAGGAGGGACGTTAGTGAGCAGAACAATTTCCTTTTCCATTTAAAATAATGGGGCAAAAACAAGTTCCACTTCTTTTCTTTTCATTCTAGAATTTCTCTAGGATTTGTTTTCATAGTAAAGCAGAGAAAAAAAATCAAAGCCTATGCCAGAATATTGTTGTTTTCTGTGAAAAATAAGGCCATTCAGTGAATGTAGAATTAGAAGTTTTTCTGCCTGTCCACCCACCTGGCCTCTGGGCTGGTGGTTCAAACCATAAAATCGTAAAACCATAGCATGGACTGAGTTAGAGGAACCTTAAAGATCATCCCATTCTGCTCCTGCCATGTGCAGGGACACCTTCCACCATCCCAGGCTGCTCCAAGCCCCATCCAGCCTGGCCTTGGACACTTCCAGGGATCCAGGGGCAGCCACAGCTTCTCTGGGCACCCTGTGCCAGGGCCTGCCCACCCTGCCAGGGCACAATTCCTTCCCAATATCCCATCTCTCCCTGCCCTCTGGCAGTTTGAAGCTATTCCCTGTGTCCTGTCACTCCAGGCTCTCATAAATTGTGTCTCTCCATCCTTCTTGTGGGTCCCTTCAGGTCCAAGAAGGCCACAGTGAAGACACCCTGAAAGTCTTCTTTTTTCCAGGCTGAACAGATACAATTCTCTCACCCTTTCCTTGCAGGAGCCATGCTCCATCCCTCAAATCAACTTTGCAGCTGCTCTTTGGGCTCGCTCCAGCATGTCCATGTCCTTCTTGTGTGTCTACACTAGACTCCCATGAACGTTTGTGTGTCCAGAGTGGAGAAGACACAGTTGGTCCAACTCCATCTCCTGCTCCTGGTCTCGACTTCTGGGATATCCTTCCCAGCTTCCAGTTGTCCATGTTAGATGGACACCACACCCCATCTGTCTTGTGGCAGCCCTGTGTGGGGAGGGTTTATGGGAATGGACTTACAGACCCTGCCCCAGGAGCCTCTTGACATTTGGTGCTATTAGCCATTCATGGCAGCCCCCGTTTTTGGAACCTTCACAGCCTTCCAGCTGCCCATTGCTCAAAATAAAAAGTGGTTTTAGGAAGCCTCAGATACATGGAGTTCATGCTGAAAAGATGAAAGTTCATCAACTTGAAAGATTATGGTGAGAGATGAGAGAGGGTCTGTTTGGGATGTTGTAGGATGGAGTGGGGGCTGCCCACTCATCACCTGCTTCCCTGTGAGCCCCTCTGGTGCCAGGAGATGTGAGACAGCCCTTGAGGGGTTTTCCTTACAGCTTTTCACAACCTATGGACACTTCTCCAGCCATCTTCTCAATTTCAGTATTTTAGGATCATAATACCACAGATGTATTGTGAAAATACATGTTTTTGGAGAAATCCATTTACACAATTTGTCCCCTCTTTCACCACGTGGCTGAGATTCTTCTAAGGGATGTGGCACCACAGAGAGGCAGCCAAAATGAGTTAGAAAGGGACAGGGGCTGAGCTGAACCTCTGGAAAGCTGGATGGATTATAAGCAAGGATTTGGAGGAGGTGTGGCATCTTGCTGTTATGGTGTTCCATGCAAAGGGAGAAGCACTTAGGGCATCTACAAGAGAACATAAATCTCCTCTATTATGAGCAGATGGACATCCTTTGATTTAACTTCTTCACCAGAACTAGCTGGACAAAAGGAGCAAAGTCACTCCTGGTGCTCGGTTTTTAATATTTGGTGGGATTTAAGTGCCCTCAGGGTCTTACCTGGGGTCATTTGGCAAGTTGCACCCTTGCTGTTCAGCATTAATAAATGAAGTTATTTTCCCTGTGCCGGGGACCCCGAAAGGACGTCCCTGCAGGAAGCTCTCAAAAGGCCTCTCCAGGATGAATAGCAAAACAAAGCTCAGGAATGGCAGAATTCAAGGAGAAGCAAGCAGCTGTAGGAGTCTCCACACGCTGCTCCTGATGTGTCAAGGACTTTTGACACGCTGAGAAGGTGGTGACCTTGAGAAGTCAGCAGAGTGGCGCTGTACAGTGAGGTCATGCAGAGCTGAAACCTTCTCTTTTTCTGAAAACAGCTCTGAGCAGGTATTTCCTGCATATTTCTCCCTCCTAACCTGGCTGGGGTGTCCATTCCAAGAGGGAGGGTACATGTAATTTATTAAGAAGGTGGCCAGGTACTTATTTACAACGGCTCTGCTGAAGGAGCAGATAGATTGAGATAAGGGAAATGAAGAGCTCTCTAGGTGTGTTGGCAAAGAAAAATGCTCACTGGAGGTTGAATTAAACACTTCAGGGCATGCAAGGCTTAAAGATAAGCTAAGAACTTTGGCTGTGGACATACAGAGCAGTGTTTTCATGGCTCCTCCTGTGCTAATGGGAAGAAAAGCCTGATTGGTTTGAAAGGAACAACTCTTTGACCCTTTGCCTTGGTTCAGACTTGAGCAGCGGCTGTTCTGGGCATGAGTGTGTTTGTAAAATTGAGAGCTTCAGGAATTCTCCAGTGGAAGAGGAGAGGCTGGGGTCAGTGCATCCAGGAAGTGGTGGTGCTTAGGGAATTTGAAGGTGATGCCTGGTTAGACCGCAGTAGATGACACTCGGCCCATTTCTCGACACCACATTTTCAAAATTACCCACGTGAAGGAGATTGTTTAGGAGGAGAACTCAGGAGAGTGGAGAAATGCAAATGCCAGGTTTGATCATTGGAAACAGTGAGAAAAAAAAATGAATGATGGGAGCTACGAGAGAGTTGAGCAACACTGAAATGAGATTCTGATCTTTATAGACTTTCCCAATCTTTTCTAAAGGTTTGGTTGTTGGGTTGTTGTTGGGTTTTTCTGGGTGGAGGAGAAGGTTGGAAGGTTCATAGGGTTCCCACCTGATGATCAATAATAATGACAGGGAGCTGAAAGAACTGCGTTCTCCTAAAGATAAATTGACTTTAGAGAGGGAGAAAGTGTTTACACCTGGAAGCAAAGTAGAAACCAAAAGAGGGTGCTTGGGGAGATGTTATCACACTCCAGGAGCTGCGAGTGAGCCAGGAGAAGGAGGAGGAGGAGGAGGAGAAGGTGGATGTGGAGGAGGACTGTGCTCAGCTCTGCTCAACAGCAGAGCCACTGCTCATGGGGAGATGTTTTGAGATTCCACCCTGCACCTTCAGCTGAGGTTTTGAGATTCCACCCTGCACCTCCACACTGCCCCATGAAACGCCAAATTTGCGTTGCACCGTCTCGGGGCCTGATGACACCTTGAGAACAAGGCTCTCTCTGGAGATTGTCTTTTGCAGATTAAGCTTTCCAGACTGTAACGCAGATCAAAGTGAGGTGTGACTGTTTCCCTGCTGTACTGAGCAGGGAGCAGTGTGAAAAAGCAATTAGAGGTATTGCTATATGTTTTTGGGGTTTTTTTTTTAATCTTAGATAATCTTCCCAGCAACGGAAACGAATAGTTGAGGGCACCAACCTAGAAACTCCTTTTCCTATGACTGGTATTTTCATTCTACCACTGTAGTAACCACTAAAAAAAACCCCCAGAAAACCCAGAGATAGGCTTGAGTTTTGCTGTTGATATGATTAAAGTTTATGATGTTGGAATCCTAAACTTCATCAGGGTCCTACTGATACAGCTCAGAAAAGTCCTTCTGGCTTCACGACATTGTGGATGGAGCCTGCAACAGGTTGATGGTAACTCAGTGGGTGCTTTATCTTTGTTGGGAACTGGGTAAGGGACTTTGGAAAGCTTTGGGAAGGATGTTGGTGACTGCAGTTGATGTGGAAACAGACTCTACAGATGTCCCCACCAAAGTTAACTTCAGACACCAGAAAACATCCACATTTTGGATGTGGTCTCTGTAGTCAATGGCTGGAGGATGAGTAGGAGCAACTAAACAAATGTTTTTCCCTGGGGACTTCAATGAAGGCATCTCTCCAGATGGTTTACAGAGATAGGACCACTTACCTCCTGATCCTAAAGCTGGGAATACCTCCTAATTCCCAGTCTTGTGGGAGTTCAATGGATTAAAACTTGGGTTTATGGCACCCTAAAACTGAACAAGGCGACAGAGGCAACGCTCAACCAGTCCTCTGAAGCCTGAAGCAATGTTTCAGAAGGTGTCTTTAGTCCAGAAATTTTGGTCCAGTGCTTTGTATAATATTTAACAGTGAAACAAAAATGTACACTTGGCATGGGCTCCATTTCACAGATGGCTTTCTGCCAGCTGTGTACCCTGAATTAATCTGAAGCTCAAAAACACCTAGAAACATCTAGCTACTGAGATAAGGAAAATGAGTTTAATGGGTCCTTTCCTCGGTTTTCTCCTGTGGGTTCCTGCAGGCTTCTGCAGGAACTTGTCTCCTTCCTCCAGCTGAGCTCTCTGCGTGGCCTTCAACACGGGGCTGAACTTTCCTGGGTGGGACTGTTTCAAGGAACTTATCCATCCTCGTTGTCAGGGATCATGGTGTGATTCACCTGGAGACTTCCACGGTGCAGACGTGCCCCAGCCACCCAGGGGGGTTTGAGTCTCGCCAGCACCGCCGGTGGGGGCAAGGCCATGATTCACCCCAGCCCAAAGCACACACCTAAACTGGGCAGGGGCAGCGTGGCATGGAAATGTCTGCTTCTCCCTGATTGCAAAAGCAGCCTGGGGTGAGCAGATCAGCTGGAGACACCCCAGCAAGCGTTGGAATGTGGGTGACAGGGACACAATTTCGGGTCAGGGTGAGCTCCTTCCCCCTTGTAATGCGATGGAAAAAGGGGCACTTCTGGAGGGCAGTTCATGCCATTTGTCTCAGCCTCCCTCCCTGGGTTAGGATGAATTGTCCTCTATTGTTGAGATTAATCATCTCCCAGAAGTCCAGCAGAGGTGGAAAGAGGCATCTAAGTTCAGGAAATCAGCTGGAAATCCTTTGCTTTTCCACACACCTTCCACCCTGACCACCTAAAGTTCTTTTACTGGAGGGCACGTTCTTGGCTGAGCTGATTATCCTGGTCCTAAACTCCTAGCTGGAGTCATTTGGGATCCAGAAATGGATGTCCTTACTTGCCTGGAAAGGATGGATTTGTAAGGATTAGTCTGCAGTTAGCAAAGCTCTTGAGATGTGGCTCCTTACCATGTGAACGTCCACCTTCTTCTCACTTCTGTCCTCTCTAGACCAGATCCTCTCCAGGAAACGAGTTAATTGGCTGCAAGGACCCTTCTCTTTAAAACAAAGTAATTTTAAAATAATTTTTATCCTAGCCTAGAGAGCTGCTAAAGTCAAGCTAATTTTCTTCTGGACTTCGGCAACGATAGAATTCTTGTGTTATTTTTTAAGTCAGAGCAAAAGAGAGTGAAGGCTTTATTCCCTGACAGCCCTGTTGATAATTCAAACACACCAGGCTGTTCCCAAATGAAAACCACACAGCAAAAAATGAATGTAAACAGAAATACACACTGCCCAG
This sequence comes from Ploceus nigricollis, assembly GCA_013399945.1. Taxonomy (NCBI): domain Eukaryota; kingdom Metazoa; phylum Chordata; class Aves; order Passeriformes; family Ploceidae; genus Ploceus; species Ploceus nigricollis. The sequence continues at coordinate 19,947 of VXBC01005098.1, read as the reverse complement.
GCAGGTTCCTCTTTGTCATTAATTCAGGGCAGAAAAGACAATCAAGAGATTTAATTAGAAGAAAAGGAAATTATACTCTAAAAATCCCTTCAGTTTCAGTAATCAAGGTTATTATTAGAAGCACCAGTAAAAAACACTTTAAAAATCTATCTAATTAGCTGCATATCTGTTGATCTCCCTGCAGAGCTGACTTGTTTGTCTCCAAGGCTTCACCAACATAAAGGTTCATGGACACTCCTTTCAAGACTTGGACTGGGCTGAGCACAGAGTTTGCACTCAAGTTTAATTGGGATTGGTTTTTGGTTGTTGGTTTGGTTTGGCTTTAATTTCACTCCCCTCACTTTAAAAGCCCCACAGAGTGATGCTGTTCCCCTTCCCAAATTCTTGGTTCTGCCTTTCCAAAGACTCAGGGCTTGATGGTTTCAGCTGCTGGAGTTATTCCTTTGGGAAGCTCTGAACGTGCTTTTGACTCAGCTGCCAAAATTTCCTATAAAACATCTTGTAGAGGTGTGCTTGTGTCTCAAAGAAAGAAATACATGTTTGAACCCCTGGTTGCAAAGGAAATTATTTGTGGGAGGGAGGGAAGGAAGGAAGGGAGGAAAGAGGGAGAGAAGGAAGGAAGGAAGGAAGGAAGGAAGGAAGGAAGGAAGGAAGGAAGGAAGGAAGGAAGGAAGGAAGGAAGGACATATTTCACAGCACAATGATGAATTAAGGCTTTGGAAGGATAAAGAAAAGGGAAGATATTAAAAGTAGAGTTTTTTGCCTTGCTGGGCATGTGGGGAACTGCAGGAGATATTTTGGGGAAGGATGACAATGAAAATGGTGTTTTCTGGTGAGGGGGAATGCAGAGGAACTGAAGATGTTGATTTTCTCTCCCCATTCTTCTGAACCAAGTACAAAGGTGAAATCCAGCCTGACAGCATCTCTTTTCCCCTGTTTTTTTTGCCCAGGTCCTTGGCTATTGGTCACCAGTACTCCTCCCTGGGGACTCAGCCCATCCTCTGCGGGAGCATCCCGGGCCTGGTGCCCAAGCAGCTGCGCTTCTGCCGGAACTACGTGGAGATCATGCCCAGCGTGGCAGAAGGTGTAAAGATTGGCATCCAGGAATGCCAGCACCAGTTTCGAGGGAGAAGGTGGAACTGCACCACTGTCAACGACAGCTTAGCCATCTTTGGGCCCGTGCTGGATAAAGGTGAGTGAGGAGCGACGGGTTTGGGAAGATCTGTGCTGGAGAGGCAGCAGAGATCTTGAGGAACCTCCTGTGAACTCATTCCCTTCTGGAAAAAAAAATGTCCTGTGAAATGTCCTGCAAGAGACAGGACTTGAGCTGGATAAAGGAGTGGGGTTATCTCAGTTTCAGCTGGGAGCAGGAGGTTGGACTAGAGACCTCCCCAGGTCCCTTTCATGAGTTATCCCATGATCCTGCACCCCTGGCAGTGAACACAGAGGGTTCATTCTGTTGTGTTTGCAGTGCTCCAGCTGGACCTGGCTCCTTTTCTGACCCCGTGCTGTGATTTCAGCTCTTTAGATGATGGCAGAGGGGAAGTGATGGGCTGTTGGGGATGGTTCCTAGGGACTGGACTCATCAGATAACATCAGTTTTTATACTATTATGAAATACAGTGGAGATCAAAGGCCTGGGGAAATCACCATCAATTAATGCTTCTGCTTTCCTTGGTTGTGAACACAGTAAATTAGGACAGGCTGCAAATTCAGGCAGCTGTTTCTGCACCCCTTGATAGAAGTGAGAACTCTTAGAAATTTTTTGCCCTAGGTTGTTGAATCTTGTGAGATTTAAGCCCTAAGCTAAGCTTAAGTATCTGGTCTTTTCCCTTATAAGTTGGTAGGAGCCTGTGAGAACTCCTTGATCCTTCTTTGCCCTTGCTGGGTGTCTTTTAAACCCCAGCCTAGTCCTGGGATAAGTTTTGCCTTTCCCTTTAGCACAAAGGTGCCCTTTTCCTTCCCTCCCTCCC
>VXBC01005098.1:0-17854 GCA_013399945.1 Ploceus nigricollis | reverse complement strand
CCCTCCCTCCTGCCTTCCCTCCCTCATATAAAAGAGGAGGGAGCATCTGGAATATTTTCAGGGAATCTGGTGTATGTAATTGATCCATACCCACCTTGGGGTGTGTTCTGCAATGCTTCCCATCTGTTTTTTTTTTTCGTTTTCCCCCTGCTGCATCAGTCAGAACAGATTTGGGCATTTTCTTCCCCCAGACCATGTTGCTTTGAGCCCCATCCAACCCGGCCTTGAGGACTCCCAGGGATGGGGAGTCCATGACCTCTCTGGGCAATGTGCTTCCAGACAGTCTGGGATTAGACACCCCACGTCTCCTGCAGCAATTCTCCTCGTGGATAACCTGCTCCTCACCTCCCTGCTGACCAGAGGAACCCCAGTCCCACAATCTGCCACGTTCCCTTATCTCCCAGCGGTGCTGGCACGAAGGGTCTGTCCCTGCTCCAGACTGGGAGCTCTCAGTAGCCAGGCTCAGGCAGGGAGAGGAGACTGGGACGATTTCATAACTGAAGAATGTTGTTCCTTGAGGGAGAATCAAACCACCCTTCAGTTTTGCTTCACCTACAGCAGGAGGGGGGGAGAAAAAAAAACAGCTCAGTCGCATTCTTGTGCGGCAGATCCCCCAGGGTAGGAACATACTTGAGCTCCTACCCAGAAAGAGAGAAGGGGAAAAGGAGAGAGAGAAAGCAAGGAAGCAAAAATCTGTTTTGCAGCTTGGATTTTAAGTCACCCAGGATCTGAGTGCAGCTCTTGTGGGAGCCAGTGGGGACCCCACCCTCCCTCAGCAGCTCCTAAAGCATCTCCCCTTTGCCTCACAGACTATCTGCACTCCTTTCACTGAAAAGGATCGATTTTAATGCCTCCAGGAAATCCTTTCCAGGCCCAAATCTCGCTGAGGCTGCCTCACTGTCTGGGCTGCCCTTGCTGCTGTGGTAGCTCATTGCTCATTCAGGACTAGGCTTGAGCTGTGATTCAGCAGTGCCAAACTGTCACCAGACTCTGGTCCCGTTAAGAGCCATGTTCTGATATCTCATCTAAAACCAGACTCTTTTTCCCCATCAGCCTTTTTATGGAAAAAGGTCCCACATGTTTTAGCTAAGACTATATTTATGTATAATTTTTTTTTAGCCAGGCCTAATCTCCAGAGGTCCCTTCCAACCCTAACAATTCTGGGATTTTGGAGTGAATCAGACATTAAACAGGAATGGCATTGATGAGCTTGGCTACCAGGGAATGGTGATGTCCAGGGGATCCTGACCTGCTGCTGTTGAAGGCAACACTTGACCCTAAATCCTTCTTGCTCTTTGTATGTCAGCCAGGGCAGAGCAAGAGCAGAAATCCCTCTCCCACCCTATTTGACTGCTTCCCTATTCAATTATCCAGAAGTGTGGACTTTCTGTCCCTGGGAGTGTCGAAGGCCAGGCTGGATGGGCTTGGAGCAGCCTGGGAAAGTGGAAGGTGTCCCTGCCTGTGGAATGTGTCCCTGCCCATGGCAGGGGTGTAACAAGATGAGCTTTAGGGTCAGGGCTGTGGAACAGGGTTTTTCTCCTCCTCTGTGGTCTTGGGAGTGTATGGGCAGGTGTGCAGCTTCATGGAGAAGCACTCAGACAGGTGCCACTGTTGGGTCTTCCTTGCAGATCCCGAGGAAATGGGAGTTTTGGTCAGTTTGGACTACTTGGAATGCAAAAAACAGGATTCCTGTATGGGGAAAGAATTGAGTCTGATCTCTTTCTCTCTACCTGAACTTAATCTGCTTATCATTTCTAATATAAAGACACTACAACTCATTTCTACTCTCCCAGAAGCTCAAGTCTCAACTGCTGGACAGTAGAAAGAACCTCCCACTTGAATTTTTGCAACAGTAATATCAAAAGGAAAAATACTGTTATTTGTTTCTCCACCTGTGTTTTATGAAATAGAGAAAAACATGGCAATGGCCACATGACCTGACGTGACCACTGAGCCACAGCTCATGCTCAGCCACTTGCCTGAGAGGCCTGGCAGTTTTTAATGCAGCTGTTGCATCTTTCAGTTCGCCAAGGAGAAGGGAAGATTTTTGAGTTGCCTCTAAAAAGTTGCAGGATAAAACTTTGGAGGATGTAGGAGAAGGACACCCCATCACTGACAGCAGAAAGTGAACAACCTGACAGGCATTTGCCATCTCCAGCTGAAGTGCCATGCATTGGGAATTGTGCCTTTTGCCTTTATTTTATCTTTTGTGGGCTGAAGAGGCTGTTCATGCTTGAGCTGTGAGTTTAGAGTCTCTCGCTGCCACGTGAGCTCTCTTTGAAACTCCTCTGGGCAGAAATATGAACCAATCTCAAGAGAAGTAATACAATTAAAGCTTATCATGGCCCTGTCTCTTTAAAGGACTTCAGCACATAATTAAGTCAAAATAAAAGTTTCCTCTCTCTCTCTCCTCCCCCCCATTCAATAAAAGTAAATTACCTCCAACTATTTAAGCCCGCTGTTCGTTTAAATTTAAAAAGGGAGCCCTTGTCTATCTATTTCTTTCACTCACTCCCACCTCCTTCTGCTAAAGACTGGCCAGGGCTTTAAACCTGCCAGCTGGGCTGAGAAATGGTTAATAGTTATTGTGGAGGAGCAGCTTTTAATGAACTATTGAAGAATGATACATTGATGGAGTAATGGGAGTTTAAGTCTCTCTGTAATGAAACAGGTTCTCAGCGCCGACCCATTGTGGTGTAAATACGGCACGTCTCTCCCACTGTTTGGTCAGGACTAAATAGCAGAGGCCAGAGGGGGGTCTGCTTATGGGGTCTGCGCTTTAGTTAATCAATCTGATTGGATTAGGGTCACTGCGATCCCTAATAATGTCAAAGGTTACGCCAAACTGGATTAAATGCTTTGTTGGAGAGGGCTCGGATTCTTTCAGCCCCGGCCGGCGGGGCTTGTTTATTAGACTTTAACGCTCGTGTGCAGCCTTGGGAAGCCGCTCCGGCCCTTCCTGTGTGCGCTGGGCACACGAGGGGGTGGGAAGGAGCTGGGGCAGGGGTGTCCCGTGGCTCTGCACCCATCAGACGTACATCAAATTCCCCACGGACAAATGAGAGCCTCATGGGTGACCAAGGCCTGGGGGCAGAAATTCATTCCGGAAATAATGGTTGGCCACCGACCTCGCTCCGAGGCAAATGTCGGTGGAGTGACCCACTGCTCGTGTCCCTCAGGGTTAATCCTGTCTGTGTCCAGCAAAGCCCTGTCCTTTCACAGAATTCCCAGAATTCCCAGAATGACCAGGTTGGAAGAGACCTTCAAGATCATTGAGCCCAACCCAGCCCCAACACCTCAACTCAACCCTGGCACCCAGTGCCACATCCAGGCTTTGTTAAACACACCCAGGGATGGTGACTCCACCACCTCCCCGGGCAGCCATTCCAGAACTTTATCACCTTTCTGTAAGAAACTTTTTCCTGATATCCAACCTGAACTTCCCTTGGTGCAGCTTGAGGCTGTGTCCTCTGGTTCTGTCAGTTCCTGGAGAAAGAGCCCAACCCCAGCTGAGCACAGCCACCTTTCAGGAGCTGTGGAGAGTGATGAGGTCACCCCTGAGTCTCCTTTTCTCCTGAGTCTCCTTTCTGGTGCAGCTGCTGTTTGGGCACCCACCAGGCTGAGCATGGGATGAAATACAGAGTATTTCAGACCACTGGACTGCTTTGTTATTAAACTGGGGAGGGTGTCTTGCCTTCCAGCCCTTCCATCTCAAATCAAGATGGGATGGGATGGGATCTCCCTGTCATCTACCCAGACTGACCACAAAGCCTAAAAATTTCCTATTGTCTTCCCTCACCACGTTCCTGCAGATGACACTGTCCTGCAGACATGGCAGAGTGTCCTTCAGGAAGTGACACCAAATAACCCCTTTGAAGGTCCCCTGGCAGTGGAGAGGGGCAGCACTAACAGCGTGTTACCAGCAGGGATCTGAAATCCCTGGATCTCCATTCCTTCCCACAGCCGAGCACACAATGCCTGCTCATGGCCTGACGTGACTGTCATTATCCAAGCAGGTTTCATGCATGATCCAGACTGGAGAATTTCCCCTCGAGACTTCTGGAATGAAACCAAAATCTGAATTTGACTGCAACATCTCTTCCCAAAGGACATTCTGCCTTGACATATCACCCAGAGATAGACAGCCTCCTCTTTACAAATCTCCAAATCTGCTCTGGTGTTGACAGCCAGCCCCTCTATTTTCTCTTCTAGCACTGACCATTTTCTTTGCTACTTAGACTTCCTAAAAAGTTAAAACTGGGGTCTGCAGAAGAGCAGTGGGTCCGCAAAACTTTGGGTCCTTTATGCCAGACAGCGAGACAGGTCGAGGTAGTTCCAGTTGTTGCTGGGGTCCTCCAGGGCATGATTCATCTGATGTACTCCAGACAGTTTGGATTAAATTATTCACACCCTGACGTTTCTACATCTCTCCATCAATCACTGAGGGAATCCAGGGAGACCGGCTCTGGATGGGAAGACTCTTGCTCCCAGGGGCTACATGAAGGGCAGAGCAGGCATCTGTCTAGCTCCTGAGAGAGGTGGGATTCAAATCACATCCAGTTTCTTGTGGAATGCTGGGCACTGTCACCTTTGCTGCCAGGCTGGTTTGGGGCTCGGCTTATTTGTGAAGTTTATTTTGGACTCTAGACATTCTGGGGATAAGCCCCATGTGTTCCTTCTCTCAAGAAAGCCCAAACAAAGCTGTGTTCAAGGGTTGACTCTTTACCATTGTGGGTGAGGAAGCTCATCTCATGTCTTGTGAAATCCATATGAGTTTTTCCCCAGATCAGGTGAGAATGGAACCAGACTTTTAAATTCAGCTATAATCCCTTGGAGTCACAAGTCTCCTCCATATTTTTTTCTTGCTGTGTCATAACAGCATCTCTCCCCGGGCTCCCTGATGGGCCTGATCTCATCTCCCAAAGTTAGCTGTCAAAGTCTGAGCGAGTCACCCCAGGCTCCCTTTGCAGTCAGTGGAGAGCAGTCGGCATCTCCGGGGAGCAATTCATCTGACCTATCTCAGACACCTATCTCAGGATAACATGAATCATAGCAAGATGTTTATTTCTCTCCATTGACTATAGAGGGAGCCTAGGGCTACAGCCTCAGACTTCCATGGGTGTTTCTTAGAGGCCCATTTGGGGGGCAAATAGTTCCCACCCCTCACATTTCTCCTGTTAGAAAGCAATCCTGACATCCAGCCCCAGTTGGAGAGGCCATTTTAATAATGGAACGACATGGCACAGGGAAAGGATCTCCTGGACCACTGAATGCAGCCAATCCCTTGCTATTCAAGGCATAATAACATCTCATAATGATGTAAAATTAATACATTTAGCAGCTCTCATCACATTTTCCTGATGGCATTCTGGCATCTCAGTTGTCTCCGAGCCAAACGTTTTCCCCCGCTCCTTTTCCCTGCTCTGGATCAGCCTTCTCCACTTCTGCAATAAAGTAAGGCATGAGCAGAAAGCCACAAGATACTGATCCATCCAGGAGGTTTGTTACATGTAGGAGGTACTCTCTGCTCTCTCATGAAACTCTTCCCAAGAGGATCTGATTTCCAACCACACCCCGTCTACCTCTCCGCTAATGGCAATTTGGGCAGCTGCCCTGGTATCAACAACGGAGATCTACAAACTCTGCCCTGTAACTATGGGGAAGGAAACTGGAAGGATCAGGATTGAAAATGGGACTCTGCAAGCTCCTCTCATAAATCATGCAGAAATCCTGAGGGCCAGAGGTTTGCCAGCGCTGCTGGGGGAAAGGCTGGCACATCCTGGCTCGAGACAGGAGCTCCAGTTGGGTTTAGTGTCCGTGTAAATTGAGCTTGGAGTGGGGATTGCTGCATGGGCTCAGGGGATGCTGCACTGCTGGTGCCATTCCAGCCCAGATTCCCAGCTGCAGCATTCCTGGCCTGGGTTTTGGGTGGCTAACTCAGTACAGGCAGCGTGTTGGAGCTGCAGCACTCTGGACAAGCACTTTGGGGAGGTCTGCGTGAGCTGTGGCTGCATCCCTGTTTGCAGCCCACAGAGTCCTGGGGGATTTGCAGCTTCCCCTGAGCCTTGGCAAGAGCTGCAGGTTGCAAGGGCAGCAAAGAGAGATGCTGAGGAAAGGTGCCAAGGTGTTATCCCTCAGCTTTTGGGGGCAGGACTCCAGTGAGGTGGTGAGGAGCTCCTTCTCCTGCTGGAGCCAGGTAGGACCATCAGAGGGGTCACTCCATCCTCTGGTGGCTTCTGAGGTGTCCAAGGACAAGCCCTGGGCAGGGATGGCACCCAGGAGACTGTGGATAACATCTCACCTGGCTGCATCTGCCTCTCCATCCCCAGCGCCCTCGGCTCCGCGGGCTCAGGCGTTTTTGGGGTTTCTTAGAGGCTCTGACCTCATCCCCTCCCCACCTGCACAGTGAGCCCGGGATAAAGATCTGGCTCCCGTGCATCTGGAGAGGAGACAGCCCATGCAAACAGCTGTAAACAGCTGTAAACAGCTGTAAATAAACAGCCAACACCCGGCGAGGCTGCAGACCCTGAGAGGAGTGATGGGGAAAAGGAAATGGCAGCAATTCCAGGAGCCGATCCCGTTTGCTGTCTGCACTCCCTCCACCTCCCACTCATCTGTCAACCCTGACATGCAGGGGGCTTTTGGGTTTTTGTNTTTGTTTTGTTGGGTTTTTTTTTAGCTTTTCCTGGCTATTCAAACATCAGACGGGGGGGATCAGGGAGGGCAGAAGCAACAAGCCAGCCCGTGGCTACAAAACCGGTGGCGTCTCTCCCGGCGGCGGGAGCCACTGGAAACTTCTGCCTCGGGCTGTGCTCACAACGCGCCGGGCTGGCAGCGAGCGGGCTGCGCGGAATTACGGATTTATTTCCTTCCCCCCATCCTCTCCCCTCCTTCCCCTTTCCCTGCTGGGTACATCGCATTCCCCAAAGCGGGCTCAGGTTGGTGGCAACAAGGAGCTCCCTCTGCCGCATCCCGAGAGTGCCAAGTCCAAGCGTGGGAGCTAGCCCTAGACAAAAGGGAACAGCAGAGGGAGCTGAATTAGCATCCCTTTGTCCCGGGAGAATCCCGGCCCCAAACGGGCCCTTGGCGCGCCACGGGAGGCACAAACACACACACACACACTGATGGACGGGAGCCAAGCAGGGAAGCAGCGACAGCGGAGGCTTGGTCGCCTTCACCCGGATGCTGGGGGGAAGGGGGATGAGCTGGGGGCTGCCTTGGGATGGCTCCGGAACCGGGGAGCGCCGTGCCCCGGGTGGGTTTTGCTGGTTGAGGAGATAAATGTGTCTTCTATGTACCAAAGAGCCAAAAGGAGGGAGAAATGTGTCTTCTGTGATCCAAGCCTGTGAATGTGGCTTTTCTTCCCCGGGAGATGTGTTAGGAGCTGGCAGGGCTGAATAAAGGAGGATTTTAAGGCCAGGAGGGGCTGTGGGATCATCTGGTTTTGGGTGCCTTGTGAAGGCTGACCTAGAACAGAAACTAGACAGAGCTAAAGAATAAAGCAGGGATTTATTCAAAGGATCTCCTCCATGGATCCACCTTGGGCAGCACAAGAGCCCAGCCAGGGCTGCACCCAAGATGAACCAAAATGGTCCCAAAATGCACGGCCGCTCACGGGGGCTCTCCCTTTGATCAGTTCTGCTCCATTTGCACCTTGGAGTTCATTGTCCAGTTCCAGCTTTAGCCCATGCAGTCCCATCCTGCTTGTTTTTCTCTCTCCAGCCCACGTTGTTTGTGCTCTTGGGCCTGAGATTTGGATCATTTGTCCTTGGTCCCCAGCTGGAGAAGGAATTGTTTTGTCTCCCTGCTCTGTGCACAGAGCTCACCATCCCCTGATATGAAGCCCAGACCCACACACTAAAGCAGCACAGAATCTGAAAAATATAGAAGCTAAAACTCGAGGCATTAGTTGGATTCCTGTTTAGCCAGCAGAGATTTTCCTGCTCTCCATCCTTGAGCAGATAAAGGAAAACCAGGGTAGATAAAGATGCCCTGCCTGGTTTTTCCTGTGATGGGCTCGCATGGCAGGGGAATGGGAGCATCTCCTGCAGAGCACCACGGTGTTTTCCAGCAGGATGTTACTTAACACATTCCCTGCTGAGCTCTGGTGCAGGAGGAATCCTGTTCCTGGATGGTTTAGCCTCTCTCACTCCTTGTTTCCTCAGCCTAATCTTTCTGGGAGCATCTCCTTCAAAGTGAGGACTTGCCCATCTGAGAAGATCCCCAGGGTTAAGAGAGAGGCAGGGATCGGTCACCAGGGGAGGGAATGGCTCCAGAGGATTGGTGTGACTCTGGATTTCTGCTGTGCAGGTGAATGATGTGCTCCTAGGAATGATGAGGGCACAGCTGACTCGAGGCTGAGCAGTGAGGACAAGCAGGAGTAGGAGAAAAGCAGGTTATGGAGGGCTCCAAAACCTTGAGGGATGCAAAGGGGTCGGAGAGCTCCACCTGATGCAGGTAGGGAGTTTTCCTGTGCCAGGATAAGCAGAGGAGCTGCACAGAAGTGGCATTTATTGGAAAACAGCATGAGATGGGTGAAGCTGAGGCAGCTGAGGGCTGTGTGAAGCTGACCCCGAGACATGGAGCCCTGCAGTGTGTGGTGCTCTGTCTCCTGCCCACCTTCACCGTGCTCCCAGGGGTCACAGAGATGCTCCTGGAGAGGCCACTGCCAGGTGGGCCCATAAAAGAGGGATGTGGATATGTCACAGTCTGGATATGCTCCAGGGAAGGGCTTGAAGGAAACTCTTGTGGGTTGGTTTTGGTCTGGGCAGGCTTTTTAAGGAGGTGGAAGGTGGTGTGGTGAACCTCAGGGAAGCTCTGGAGCTTTGGCTGGAGGTGACCCTAAAATCTGATGGCAAAGCCATCTATAGAATATGAATTCTGTAGATGTTAGGAGGTTCTTTACTCAGAGGGTGGAGAGGCCCTGGCACAGATTTTCCATGGAAGCTGTGGCTGCCCCTGGATCCCTGGAAGTGCCCAAGGCTAGGTTGGATGAGGGGTGGAGCAACCTGGGATAGTGGAAGGTGTCCCTGCCCGTGGCAGGGGTGGCACTGGATGATCTTTGAGGTCCTTTCCAACCCAAATATTTGTATGCTTCTGTGAAAACACAAAGAGAAATGCAGAAAGCCACCAGATCCTGGGAAATGCAGAGCTGTCCTCAAGCCCTGGGAGCAGGTTCTGATTGGAGAAAGTGTCTTTCACTTTTTGTTTCAATTTGACTCAACTCACTCTTCTCAGAGAAGAAAAGCAGTTTACAAAGTGTTTTTACAAAGCACTCATGACCCAACCAGGAGCAGTGGTGGGGAACAAGGCAGAGAAGAGAGGTTCTGCTTCTGGTTCTGGATCCAGCGGGGCAGATCCTCCTTCCTCTGCCTCTCCATTTCCCATGGAGCCACCACAGAACCACCTGGATATTCCAAAGTAGGTCACACTGCAGCTCCTGAAACCCAGTTTAGGAACTTCTATTGGCCTCTGCCGGAATCTGTGATATTTAAGTGATTCTGAGATTGTAGAAAGTCTCTGTCTCTCAGCCCCGTGCCAAAGAAGAAGTTGTAATTGGTCTGTGCTGGTTTCAAGGTTGTTTANCCCCTGCCAGGGTCCCAGACCTTCCAGGGCAGCCAGAGGGATGCCCTGCAGTCCCACAGGCCTCCACAAGCGTTTCTCCGCGGTTTGATCGACGGGGCAGCAGCACTTCCCAGCAAGGCTGCAGTCTGCTGACTCAGCACCTGGCACAGTTTCCTCCCCATTATTTCCAGGTGCGAAATCACATCCAATGATAGCTAATAATTATGGTTTATCCTTTCCTAATCACGCTGCTTTCCCAGGGAAGCTGTTGCCACAGGGATGTTGTGGGAGTGTGAATGGGTGGGGAAGGGCACCAGGAGATGTTTCTGCTCACCCGGAGCCATGAAAAAGTTGGAGACCCCTTAGGCTAAGCACATAAGATTCAGCCTAGGAGATACTGTATCTTGTCAAAAATGTGTTTATTTATTCTTCTGAGCCAGTTTTCCATCAGAAGAAGAAGCTGCACCAAACTGGAGATGTTTTGCAGGTTCCCCTTAATTTCCAGGAAGAAAAAAAATTCACAACTTTGTTTTTTCCTGAAGGGTTTTTTTGCCTTTTTTTTTTTGGCACATTTAAGATAGTTTCATTTGAATTCCTGAAAATGAGGCATTTTATTTCTGTTTAATTTAAATGTGATGTTATACTAAATAGAAAATCATTAAACCTTCATAGACTCACACCTTTAGTATTTTATAGAATGTAGAAGTTTTTTTTTATATTATTCAGGCTGGATGATTTTATCTTCTCAAAAAATCTGACATTAACAAGATAAAACACTTAATCAGCCCAAAAATTCAGACTCTTACATGGTCCATCAGATTTTCAACTCTTAAAAATAAAGCAAAACAGAATTTCCTAGAATATGTTAAGGTTTTTTTGACCCTTATTACTAACCTTAGCCATGGTATGAACTCCAAACTCCTTCATTCTGCCTAAATCCAGAATTAAAATTGAGCAGTGGTCACCCAAACACCCCTCTAAATTAATTTATAGAGCCTTGCAGCTCTATAAAATGATAATTGTGGGAGATAAGACCCAAATCTATGGTTTAATCTCAAGTTGCAACTGCTGAGCCCTGACATGAAGATGCTCCCCTAGGAAATTGCACAGATTTTAGAGAAAAATAAAGGGTGAAAATTTATTTCAGTGCAGTTGGGTTTGGTGGAGAAATTTGTTTCTGTTCGTGCAAGATCTCCAGTCTGCTTTTCTGATTGGATTTCAGATACAGATTCCTTGAGAGATGAATTTGAAGATGAAAAATGAATCCTGAGAGGGGTAGATGGGAGCTCTGTGGAGCCCAGTTTTTATAGAAAACATCCTGTGGTACTCTGGTGAGAATTATATTCAAGTTATAATCCTTATCCAGTGCCTAAAATTAAAAATATTCTTTGCATTTTGCTCCCCTGAGCAAAGGGTCTTCTCTTTCAAGGTCCATCACTTGCACCTGAACACTTCAGACATAATTTGGTGACTCTGAAGGCAAATATTAAGTTCTGTAAAGTTCTGTCTATGGCTTTATTAATTATAACCCTGGCCCAAACACACCCCGATACCACTGATCTCCGTGGATCAGGAAGGATTGAAGAGGATACAAATTTTTATCATCAAATTCTCTACCTCATTGTTTTTCCATTGGGAAAGACAATGGATTTTGTCTGCTGGTGCTGGTTCTCAAGAGGACAGAACATGTGAACTTCCCAACCAGCAGAAAATCACCACCTCAGTTCTCAGGTCTGTGTTTCCAGTGTTTTCCCAAGGGTTCAGTGGCTAAATCAAATAATCAATAACCCAATATGTGAGAAGAATCAAGTCATAGAACCATAGAATGATTTGGGTTGGAAGGGGCCTTAAAGATCATCTATTTCCAACTGCAGTACAACAAATTTAAAGTTAAAAACTCGCCCTAAAATCTCCTCACTTCAAGCCATGCCAACCACAGATCTTCAGAATATTCCTGCCCTATCAGTCATTAACACTTCTGTTCATTTATAGGATAGTTTGGGAAAGCCATAGGATAGGATGGGAAAAAAGGAGGAAAGTGGAGGTGATGTCGGTGGTTTTTTAGCAGGAGCAATTTCCTGATCTTTCCTCTTTCCTGCCCTTCCCTTTTCCTGCTCTTTCCTTTTCCTGCTTTTCTCTTTTCCCAGCTTTCCCTCTTCCTGCTTCTGAGCCAGCCAGGCCAGCTGGAAAAGGGTCAGGAAGGATTGGGATGAAAAATAAAAAGTTGGGGAAAAAAGGAGGGAAATGGAGGTGATTTTTGGAAGGGATCTTTAAAGGTCACCTAGCCCAAGCCCTGCCATGAGCAGGGACATCTTGGACTGGCTCAGATTGCTCAGATCCCCATCCAACCTCACCTTGGATGTTTCCAGTACATGTTAAAGCTACTGTGACATCCCTGAAATCCTCACACTAATCTGACATAAAGGCAGTGATTTTTTTCAAAGAAACAGTGAAGTGCAAAAGATGTTTGTTTCGTAGCTTGATTTTTTTTTTTTAAGGATTCCAAACATATTTCCATATTTAACCTGATTTTTCACAAATACTTTGCTCTAACATCCACCAGTACAGCACAAGCCTCTTACACTGGTGCTGGCTACAAAATAAGAGTTATTCCAAGTCTGGAGAGTGGGGTAGGTGCAATTTAAAACCATATGGATCAGCATTCCAGCTGGAAAAGAGCCTGTAATCACTGGTGTTGTAACTCAGTGAGGTCACTGCATCAAGCACCCCAGACAATTCACTGCATGTATTTACCCTTTTTATGGGGTTGACCATTAATGTGGTTGGCTAAAAGCTGGAAGTATATTGGGCTTCTCTAGGTAGGGATGGGTCTTCTGATATTTAAGAGGCTTGGAGCTCACTGCTGGTTTGTAAGTGCAGGGCTGCACCTTCTTTTGTGAGGTTTGTGACTCGTGGTGCTTTAGGCTTTTATTTGGTTCCATCAACGCTGCCAGAATAAGGAGGCTGCTCTTAGCTCAGACTGGGCAAGTGGGGAAGTTAGCCTGGCTTAAAATGACAGAGGAGCTAAGCTTGGTCCTGATTGGGATCAGAGAGCTTGGGGTGAACCTCGGTGTGGGATGGTGGCTCCTCGTCCTGCTGTCACCACAGGTGACGCACATCAGCGGGTCCAGGCTGCTGGTGTACCAGGACTGCCTCAGAGGGTGCTGGTGGCTCCTCTGGAGCTGGTCTGAGCAGGAAAACCACATCCCAGAGTGACACAGCCTGCTGGTGCTGGGCTCCAGCACCCACTGGGCACAGCCCTGCTGCTCACCGGCCACAGCCAGGCCAGAAACCATAAACAAAATATTGGAGAGCCACAAGTGATCCAGGAGCTGCTGGGGAGTCATTCCAGCCCTCACAGCTTGAACTTCAGCTCCTCCTCACCCAAGATAATACCCAAACCTGCCTTGAACCTCACCCGAGCAAGTGCACAAACTGCCCTGCCATAAAATCTGATTTAACCCAACTGAGGTTAACCAGCTTGGGTGAAAGATTTGTCTTCCTTGTGTAAAACTCACCATCTGGGAGCTCTTCCTCTCAGTGCTTGACCTCTGAGCAGCTCTGTGAGACTGTGGGGATCTGCAGATAGTGGGCATTTTATGTCTTGGGTTAAAAAAGTATTTATTCAAGAGGACTCTGAGCGCCACAGGCTGCGTGTTGCACTCAGCATTAAAATAACAGCAAACACAGGCCCTGAAATTCAAAGAATTCTCTGCAGTTCCTCACCAAAATCTCTCTCTGCTTTGTTCAGCTGAGCTCTGTTTCTGAACTCTGTGTGTGTTTCCACCAATCCCCAAAATTAGCACCAAGGTTGGTGGTGATACCCAAAACACTGTTATCCACAATAGATCAAGCATGGAGATTGGAAGGGAAACATCCCAAAATTCCCACTGTAACAAGAAACAGCACAAAAAAGTGTGCATCTTCAAGAAAGTCAAGAGGATGGTGGGACTCAGGAGTGATTTATGGGCAGGATACAACATTTCTTACCAGCATTGGCATTGTTCTACGGCAGGACAGGACTGGGCAGCGTGTGGGTGACCCAACTTCTGCCTCCTCCACACCAGGAGGTCCAGCAGAGCCATGGCTGAGCATCTGAGGAGTAATTCCCAGATGAATTGTGGCCTCCAGGAAGAAGCCAGGAACCAGCCCTGATTTCCTACACCCACTGACAGCTTTCCACCCTCCCCAGCTCAGCCCCATTGTCAGCACAGGCAGAGGCCTCACATCCCACTGCCAGTTGCTTAATCCATTCCTTCCCGCCCCACAGCCCATACAATAATACCCCACTGAGGGGATCCACCTCCCAGGAAATCCTCCTTTAACACCCTCCAAAGGAGCAGCCAGACTTATCTCTGCCGTTGTTCTGGAGAGCTAAATGAGGACTCATCTGTTCTAATCCCCTCTTTAAGATTTCCAGTTGAGGCCTGTGCTGCCATATTAGCATTTCTGACAGCTCCTACGTGTGGCCTGCAAGGCTCCATGGAGGGAAATCACCCACCAGCAGCTGCCCCAGGTACCCCCAATCTCTCTCTGAAGGCACAAATGGAGGAGCCTTTGCAGTGACCCCATAAAAATTCCTGAAATTAAGACTTGGGTTAAATGGGCTTGGAGATCTTCTTCAGGGTGAATCTCATGACTCGTCCTTTGCTGGAGAGTTTGGGGACTGTTCCTTCCATGTGGCACATGGCATTTTCATTGGCCTTGTTTTTGGAGATTTTGAGAGCAGAGATTTTTGGAGATTTTTGAGCAGATTTTGAGATCTCCCAGAATCAGACTCCTGGAACGGTTTGGGTTGGAAGGCACCTCAACGATCATCCAATTCCAACTCTCTGCCATGGGCAGGGACACCTTCCACTGTCCCAGGGTGCTCCAAGTCCTGTCCAAACTGGCCTTGGACCCTTCCAGGGATGGGGCCTCCCCAAATTCTCCTGGGCAACTTGTGCCAGGGCCTTACAACCCTCTGAATAAAGAACTTCTTCCTGACTTTGGTAGAATTCACATTCTGTAGGTGGCTTTGCCATCTGTTCTAGGGTCACCTACAGCGGGTGGGACATTCATGGCAATGGCTTTAAGCTGAAGGGGAAGAGGGTTAGATGGGATATTGGGGAAGGAATTGTTCCCTTTGTGGGTGGGCAGGCCCTGGCACAGGGTACCCAGAGAAGCTGTGGCTGCCCCTGGATCCCTGGAAGTGTCCAAGGCCAGGTTGGACGGGGCTTGGAGCACCTGGGATAGTGGAAGGTCTCCTTGCCCATGGCAGGGGTGGCACTGGATGATCTTCCAGTTCCTCTCCGGCCCAAACCATTCCATCATTCTGGGATTCCACAAAATACCAGTACATCCACTGAGCTCCTGAATTATATTGCCCACTAATGAGACTGTTTGGAACATGTGATTTACAAGCTCCAGGATTTCCACTCCTCCCAGCTGACCAGGGAGAAGCATCTGCTTGTTGGGATGCATTTTCCAGCCTGGATCCATCAGCAGCTTTGTTGTGCCAGGACAAATCCCAATTTCAGTCCTGCAAACCTTTTGCTGGCAAGTCTGGAGCTGCACAGAAGATGTGAGCCATTTGCATGATTAAAGGTTGCTGGACCAAACTGATCAGAAAGATTCAGCAGGTTCTCCAAGCCCAGCCTGAGCACAGATCCACTTGGGAAGGAGCTCTGGGCACAGAGCTGGCTTCTCCTCACAGTGACTTCCACAAGAGATGGATGTTCTCAGCTTCTCTCAGGATTGATCTCTGCACCTGCAGAGCGAATTCCTCTAAATATTGTTCTGGTTTTGGTGGCTTTTCCTTTATAATATCAAAACCTGATGCTTTGATTAGAGATGGGGAGGTGGTGGTGGTGGTGGGGGTGAATCTGACAGTGTTTTCTGGTATTTAGACCCTAATTGAAATATCACCTTGAGGTATTTATAAAAAAAATATTAAATTGGCCCAGATATTTTTGTATGAATAAGGCTTTAATTAACTTTTTACATATTAAATGTACATCAGTGGAAATAGTTAGACAAATAGCAGGGGTGTTAGTCATGCAGAGGCACAGGGATGATTCAGTCAGGGACTGCGTGTGTTACAGCAGCCTCTCCCTCCGAGGGCACATGTGAGAGATGCTGAGAGGGAAGGGAAATTAGCATGAGAGATGGAAGCGAGCATGGAGAGGGAACATATTCAAAAAAGGCCAGGAGAAAGGCGAGGTTCCCAGTGGAATTAAAGATTAAGGGCTCCCTTGCTTACGCAGGAATAACTCACAGAGCCCAGGGACCTGAGCTCCGTTCCCAGCTCTGTTACACAACTCCACAGCTCCGTCCCTTCACTCCCACCCCCTCCTTGGCTCGCCCAGGTTNTTCTTCTTTGGCACGGGGCTGAGAGACAGAGACATTCTACAATTTCAGAATCACTTAAATATCACAGATTCCGACAAATTTGACAAGTTCTCCTCCACGTCCACCCCGGTGACAGGGGCAGAGTTTGGGAAGAGCAGAGTAACGGTGAGGGCAGCGAAGCGTGAGCAGAGATCGCCCTGGGACGGGGTGGGAGCTCCGACCTGGGAGGTTTTGGAGAACAGGTTAGACAAACATCTGTCAGGATAGTTCAGGCAGAGTGGATCCTGCCTTTGGGCAGAAGGGTGCGAGGTCCAAGTCTGAGATCTGTGATTTTAAGTGCTTCTGGAGCACGGGCTGAGCCTGCCAGTCTCTCCAAATATCAGTGCGAAATCAAAAGTGTATCATAAGCAAAGTAAGTTTTTCTAGGAAAAAAAAGAGTATTTTATTACCAAGATGTACCCCTAATTACACTGGCTTAACTTTTCTGCCACTTCCACTGAATTAGATATGAATTACACCAGGCCAAGAGGAGGATCAGGCCACGTGTTTTTCTGCTGATGGCCAAAATATATATTTTTACTTGATTTATTCAGTAACTGATTTGCATAGACATTTCCCAAGGCTGCTCAGTTGTTCTTTCTTTTTCCCCCCCCAGTTTTTTTTGCACTTCACATGTCATCTATCCCCCACTCATTACACAGGGCAGCAGCAGTATTGCCACCAAGGGAGCTCACATTTAACAGCAAGAGAGGAATCTTCAGCAATTCCCATCCCAGGGGACCACAGGATGCGGAGCTTTGATTTTGTTGCTCTGAGATAGGCAGGGATGAAAGCAGTGTGCACTGGCAGGAAATCCTCAAGGTGCTGGGTTCCTCTAGCAGCCTTTTCCTCCCACGAAAGTCACCAAAATCAGTGTGAGCAGAACAGGTCATCACCTCCCCTCCAAGTTAATATCATGGATAAGGAGCCATGGGTTGTTTCCACCAACTCTGGAGAGCACACACCCAGAGCTGGGGGGTGTGGATGCTCTTCAAGAACCTGAAACAGAACATCAGATATCAAATCAGGAATAAAATCATGTCCACTCCTCAAATATGAAGGCAGGGTTGGTTTAAGAGCAAGCAGGCATTTGGTGAATTGACAGCAGCAAGAATGAGAAGCCAAAGCTGGAATTTTGGGTTTTCTTGCAGTCAGGTTGGCAAAGCTCTGAAAAACCCTCACAGTGTGAAAAAAAATAAGGAAATATACTGAAATGACACACAGCCTGAGCAAGGAAGGGTTCTTCAAAGGATCTGTTATCATTTGACTTAAAATGGGTGAGCCCAGAGACAGAGATCGAAGCTGAATCAAAACCCAGAGCACCTCCCTGCTCCTCCCATCCTCCCACAGCCCTGGCCCCTTCAGAGAGACCCCAGTCCCAACGCAGAGGTTATTCCCATTCTGGGACCCCATCACTTTCCTTGCCTGGGAGGGCAAAATCCATGTGCAGTTCAGGCTGGAAGAGACCATCTCCAGAGGAGAGAGGATTTCTGGACGTGAGGGCTGAGCAGTGTGTGGCACAGGGCATCTCTCTAATTAGAGGTGGTCATTATTTTTGAGCTTAAGAAACCCAGGTGAAACAAGGGAAGCATCAGATGAATGAAATTGGTTCGTCTTGTGGATACAAACGATGACTGATTAAGAAAATTATCTGGAGATGTTTTGTATCCTCTGCTTCTACAGCAGGTTATTTGATTTTTTAGGTTTTTTTGAGGTTTTCTTGAGGTCAAGGAGGCCACTCATGCTGGTGAGGGCAAGGTGAGCGCTTCACTGCTTTAAATCACAAGGAGATACAAGTTCTGGCTATTTTAGTGCTGTTATTATTATTATTATTATTATTATTATTATTTAACCTCTGTCTATGATTTGACAGTGAAGCCAATGGAGAACATCCACAAATCACATTTCTGTGGTCTTATCT